>CAJHQQ010002592.1:0-61716 GCA_905132885.1 Moricandia moricandioides
GACACTCGTGGGGGTCATTACACCGATAGTGGCCAGGAAGGGTCTTCCTAATATAATCGGATTTCGAGGTTCTCGCTCATATTTAAGCACTATGAAATCTTTAGGTATATCGCAGTCATGAATACGTACGGGTACGTCCTCGAGTACACCTTCCGGAATTCTAGTGGATCTATCAGCTAAAACGAGTGTGACCCTGGTAGGTTGAAACATGTTAGCCCGAGAGCGACTGGAACGTAATAAGGCATTAAGTTGACATTAGAGCTTAAATCGCAGAGGGATCTTTGAAATCTCTCATCGCTAATAGTGCAGTCTAAAACGAAACTACCGGGATCAGGGAGTTTAACTGTAGTTTTTTCTTAAATAATTTCGCTCACTTCTTCAGATACCATCATCAGGCAGTGTTTCGATTCGTGGAAGCTTCGTGATGCTGGATCTTTCTCGTATTGTTTAATAGCAGGAGAGATGTGAAGGGCATCGCATAGTGGCATCTCAATGTTTACTTTGTCAAACGCTTTCTTGCATATTGCCTTTTCCAGCTGCTTCTTCTTCTGCTTAGCGTTTTTAGGAGGAAAGGGGGCTTTTGCTTGGTAGATCCTTGTCTTAACCGATTTGGTTGATTCTAGGTCAAAGCATCGATCGATTCTTTCTTCGGGGCGTCGATCTATTTTTGGTAAGTGGTGTCGATCGATTTTCGGTAAGTGGTGTTGATCAATTTTCGGTAAGTGGTGTCAATCGATGTCCAGTACGGGGTATCCGATCAATTTCTCCCACACCTATGTTCTATCCCTTAGGTTCAATAATTGATTCCTCAAGGTCGTCATTTTGGCCTAATACTTCAGTTTCATGAAGGATTTCGGGATATTTCTTGTAAATTTCAAGTGGGATGGGTTGCGATTTTTCTTTTTCATCCTTCGCGATTTCTCGAATTCATCGATGGTGATGCTCTCTTTAACGCCAGGGGTGAGTTGTCGACCGCTTCGTATAGTTATGACATTGCAATGGATCTTGGGGTTAGCGTCTGTTTTACCATGTAAGAATCCGTCCTCTCTCCTAATGGACATAGCGTTGCTCGCAACTTGGTTGTCGATTTTCTTAATGTGTTCGCTTAGAGTTTCAAATTTTTCTGTCATCTCTGAGTATATCAGATCTAACTTCTCATTGAGGTCGGCGGATATTCTACAGTTTCCAGTGAAGACTTGGTTCATTTTTGACTTTGAACTTTTTTTGTATATGTTCACAGTGGTGTCGTAGTTGCTTGTGAAATTGTCACGCTTTCCCTAGTTGATTGTTCATGTCATAGTTGATCGTTCAGGTTCATCACGTCAGAAAACTCAAATCGTTTTTCAAAGCTGGAAGGGGCAGAATTGTCCTCACCATAATGTTGAGATAAGTTATTTCTGTCCAGAAGGGCTGCAACTGATGCCAGAGTTTTTCTAAGTCGGATCGAGTGTTTGTCCTCTGAGAACAATGGTGGTTCCTAAAGCTATGTTTTCTATTAGTCTTTTAGCGCTTGCATGGCTTCGGGTGCCGAATTTCCCCTCGCTGGTTGTATCAAGGATGGCTTGATAGTGTTGATGAGTTGGGGCTCTGAGAATCAATGGTGTGGGCACGAAATTTGGTAGCTCTTGAACCTTGTCCAAGAGTTTTTAAATGATTTGCGGCTACCTTGAACGAATGTGGATATTTCTTTTCTTGCTTCCCATTATCTCTCCTCGTAAATGGTTGATGAAAGCGCTTCTAATATCTTCCCAACAAGTCAGGGATCCTGGTGGTAGCTGGTTCAGCCACCTCCTAGCGTCACCTTCTAGGGAGAAAGGAAAAAGTTTACAGAGATTGAAATTGTGGTTCACCATGTCTTCTAGCATCTCGATGTGATCGTTTGGGTGTTCAGTAGGAAAACCATTGAACTGATTTCTGCGCGCCATAATTAGAAAATCGATATCAAGCTTAGAGTTTCCAGCATGGTTATCGGATAATCGAATTGCTGACCTATTGGAATAAGTTCTGCTGGGGTTTAGGTATTCGTGCATTGGAAATTCATGCTTTACCTCATTCTTTGGAGATTTAGTGATTTGATTAGGTATTGCAGCTCCCTGATAATTAATTAGTTGTCTTGCTTCGTTGCTTTTATTGTTCATTGGTTATATCAAGACTACATTCTTATTATCATAATCAGTAAAGGCGTACTTACCTGCTTCCGGCTGATCGGCATCGATCGATGGCAATGGAAGGGTGTCGCCCGACAGTAGTGGACTAACGTCGATCGATTCCAGACAAGCTCTGTCGATCCATGGTTGTTGTCATGAATCCATATTCTCACCTTTAAGTACTTGTGTCATAAGGTTTAGAGAAAGAATAATTTAGCAAACAGTAAGGTAAAAATCTAGACAATATTTTAAACGAAATTTAATGCAATAAGAAAGAGTCCCCCGCAACAGCGTCAAATTTGATGTGTATGTTTTTACTTCACCTTCAAATTAACCGTGTTTTCCCACTTTACTCTCTCAAATAAGAGGTTCACTGTAGTACTTTGGGATCGAATCCACAGAGACTCTAGGATTGCAGAATAGACTTATTGTTTTCGAATTAAAGCTAGATGAATTATAATAATAACAATAACAATGAAAGAGATTTCAAGACTGATTTGGTTTGTGAGGATTAAATTAACAGATTAAACTTAGGGGAAATTCTCAGGTAGGTTTAGATAATGCAGACTAATAGATTTCTAGGGTTTTATTAAGCATCTTTCTGAACTCAAACCTTAGGGTTTAGGAGATCGCTCTCGCGCATCTTGACTGAGCGTCAATCGATGACAATAAGATGGCATCGATCGATGCTCATTCTAAACAGTACTGGTTTCGTAGTTTGATGGGTTCTCTAAACTTCTAGTTCAACTCTCGTTTGTTACTAGTTATTAAGATTGTTTAAGATAGATTCCAGGTTATAACCAGGCTCTCACTTGCGTTATAGAATCCTATTTTCTAAGATTGAGGTGATCAAGTTCAACTTAGCAGTAAGAGCAACTTAAACAAAGAACTAAGAAGATTACCCTAACAATTCTATAAAATCAACAATACATTACTACCATTGAATAACCCTAAATCTAATAGAGAACTACTCAAACATAGCAATAAAGAACATGAATAAATTTTGAATAAATTGCATAGAATAAACTGAGTAAAAAGATAAGGAGTTCAAGATCTTCTCTGTAGTGATGATCATATCTTTCTCTCCAATAGATGTAGCAATGTGTTCCAACTCTAAACTACAAAACTCTGGTGTAACTTAGAAGACAACTCTCTCTTAGATCTTCTAGGCTCTCTCTAAAACAAAGATAGAAAATCCTAATATATAGTCTAAATTTCGGCCAGGGACTTGTCTTGCAATTAATAAAACTTCTGGGTAAAACCTGTAATTTCTCAAGCCTTCACCAATATTGTTGTCGAATTGACCGTCGATCGACGCACAGTGTGTGACATCGATTGATGGTCTATTTACAAATATGGATCTTACTCTAAGTTTCTACTGAGCAATCCTGAATGCTCCAAAATAGTCCAAAAACTTCAATTGCTCCAATGAGTACTTAGACCTGTAAATGCTCTAAGAAATACCAAATGCATATAAAAGACTCAAAAAATACTTTATATATCATAGGTAAAATAAGTAAAATCCATGGTATATCACTCGTGGCACTGGTTTTTTACGCAACTAAAAGTTTTGATTCATGGCGACGAGGGTCTTGCAATAATCTCGGATAGGCATAACTCTATAGGGAAAGTCATTGGAAATGTGTATCCGTTGGCTTCTCGAGGAATCTGCACCTACCATCTATATAAGAACATTTTGGGACAGTACAAAGGAAAATATGTATTTTATCTGGTGAAGAAAGAAGCAAGATGTTTTAATTTGTGTGACTTTACTGCAATGTTCAAGCAGATTAAAGCGATTAATCATGAACTTCATGGCTACCTCAAAAGAGCTGATGTCCGTCTGTGGGCCCGTGTTCATTTCTCGGGCGAAAGGTACAATTTTATGACTACGAACATAGCGAAATCAATGAACAGAGCACCGTCAAATGCTAGAAGTCTTAACATTGTCAAACTATTAGCATCGATACGGGTAATCATGACCAGATTGTTTGGTGATCTGAGATAGGTTGCTAAATCACAGCCAGCCACCCTTACGCGTGCTGTTGAGAAACCACTACATGTAAGTCAGCCGTAATAGTTCATAAGTCAGCCGTAAAAGTTCATAAACCAGGCGTAAAAGTTCATAAGTCAGTCGCAAAGTTTTTTACTCTCTATTTATAATAGGGTCATGTTATTGCCGCCAGACTATTGACGGTACAAAGGATTGATGCTCATCACACTGAAGTTATAAATGGATCTTCGAGGAGTCTTTGCATGTTGTAAACTTGGAAGGGAGAAAGTGCACATGCATACGTTTCGAACACGAGAAATTACCACGTGTGCACACAATTTCAGCTGCTGAGTACCAGAAGGTTTGTCGTATATCTCTGTGTAGTCCTTACTATTACATCGCTTATTTGGTGAGCGCATACGCTGCATCGATCATGACATTTGATTCAGCGCAAGAAGTTCCAGAAAACGTGGCTAACCAACCATGCTTGCCCCCGTTTATTCGTCAACAACCAGTAAGGCCTAAGAAAAATAAGATGAAATCTGCTTTAGAAGTTGTACTTGAAAACAAACATCCTAGGAAAGAACACACATGTTCTCGTTTTAGACAGAGTGGGCATAATGTGAAAACTCTTCCAATGTAAAAGTGTTGTATGGATTTTAATGCTTTTTGTTTTACGGATGAGTTACGTTTAGTTTACGACTGAGTTACATATTTTTATATTTTTAGTATTACGTCGTGAGTTAAAATTCCTGCCCAAAATATGAAACGTCGCGATTTAATTTACTCTTCACAGCTGAGTTACAATTAAGGTAAATTACGGCTGAGTTTTAGAAGGACTCGCCTAATATTGAAACACGTAACGTCTTGAGTTAAAATTCATGCCCAAAATATGAAAAGTCGCGATTTAATTTACTCTTCACGGCTGAGTTACAATTAAGCTAAATTACAGCTGAGTTTTAGAAGGACTCGCCTAATATTGAAACACGTAACGTCGTGAGTTAAAATTCATGCCCAAAATATGAAACGTTGCGATTTAATTTACTCTTCACGGCTGAGTTACAGTTAAGCTAAATTACGTATGAGTTTTAGAAGGACTCGGCTAATATTGAAACACGTAACGTCGTGAGTTAAAATTTCCGCTCAAAATATGAAACGTCGCGATTTAATTTACTTTTTACGGCTGAGTTACATTTAAGCTAAATTATGGCTGAGTTTTAGAAGGACTCGGCTAATATTGAAATATTTAACGTCGTGAGTTAAAATTCCCGCCCAAAATATGAAACGTCGCGATTTAATTTACTCTTCACGGATAAGCTAAATTAAGGCTGGGTTTTAGAAGGAGTAGGCTAATATTGAAACACGTAACGTCGTGAGTTAAAATTCCTGCCCAGAATATGAAATGTCGCGATTTAATTTACTCTTCACGGCTGAGTTACAATTAAGCTAGATTACGGCTGAGTTTTAGAAGGACTCGGCTAATATTAAATTAAGGCCAAGTTTTAGAAGGACTCGGTTAATAACAAGACACATTTTCAACTCTCTATTTATACACAATGTATCTCCAAATCAATTTGGCATCTCTCTATCCCGACGAAAGTCTTATAAACTCACATATAAGAGAAAATGGAACTTTTCCCAATTCTTGAAATGCCTGAAGAAATTCAAGCGTTAGTTGTTGAACGTGTGGCCGGTAACTCCTTCACAGATCTTTCTAGTCTGAGAGCATCATGCAACGTGATGAAGGCCTTAACAGATCGGCGTAGGGTATACCGTTTTAATGATGTGTTATCCATTCCCTGGGAAGTCAATATGCCTCCTTCGTTGTTTAAAACTTTCTATGCTAAGGGAAACCCAAGCACACTTTATATCAAGGGTGTACAGTTTTTCTTCACATTTAACCTTCAAGAAAAGGACTTGCTCTCATGAAGAGTGCAGTGGATGCAGGATATGATCGTGTCGTGTATACATACGCAATGACTCGGAAAATCTTTTGGGATGATGATGAGTATTTCGCTCGTTTTACAAGGAAATCAACTAAAAGTATTGGGAAACTAGTGTGATCTGTGAAATGGGGATGGGGTTTGTGGCATGGTGACGAGTTTCGCGCAAGGAAGAACATGTTCATTTCAACTGTTGTTCCATCGTTCTACAGTTGCCAATGTGTTCCTATTATGAACATAGATTGGGTCTTGTGGTTCATTGAGCACAGTAAAGGTAACAACATGTGTAACCGTTGTTTCTGGATCAAAGAGGTGGGGCTGTTCTTCGTGATTTTGAACCGATGAGCGTGTTTAGGGACAAAAGAGAATGGTGAAGATGTATTATAGCAGATTCATGTATGAAAATTTTTTAATGTATGAAAATGTTTTAATGTATGAAACATTAATGTACGAAAATGTTTTATGGCTAAGTTTTGGTTTAATTATGGTTAAGTTTTGGTTTAATTATAGCTGAATTTTGATCTAATTATACAACGTTACGGCTACTAATAAAAATGTTACGGCTTAATTTCGTAAAACATAAAGGCTAACTTATGATTACAAAACATAACTATGCAAATAAGTAGTAGTAGCAAAGTATGACCATACCAAACCCACAAACTACCACATTTCTCAAACACCGCACCGCACCTCACTCATACACTCATCTATTCTTCTCTCAGATTTCGTCTTCATTCCTTCTAACTCTTTCTCCAAGCGAGCAACATTAACTCTCACCTCCGACATGCCTTTGTTCATGACTCTTATCACAGACTTCATATCTTCAACCTCTTCCACCAAACACGCATCCGTCCATTTGAATAAATGTCACTGATTTCACCAATATAAGCAGATCTCAATTTCCCACTCAACACATGTCAAATAAGAACTATAGCTAACATTATTATATCCTTTTGCACAGCAATAGTACAATCTTCCTGGTTTTTTATTTTTTCCAGATGTAAATATTTCAGAGGGTTCACCACACCAACAATGTTTCAGCGTTCCTCTCTCCGCATTCGAATGTTGCCCATAATAGTTTTCTGCAAGACCTATTAAATTTTAGAGCAAAACAGTTTATAGGAGAAAAAATCGAGAAATCCATTTACCTGAAACGCATGATGAGGAAGATTTTTTTTTTTTAATTTTAGAACACAAAGCCCAACTCTATAAGAAAAAGAAGATATGACAAAAACAGCAAAATTTAAGTAAAAGGAAGTATTATAGTCTCAAATTATAAATGTCTCTATATATATTATAAACGTCTCGATATTATAAATGTCTTAATATTTTAACATTAAAGACTGAGTTATATAAAGCGATACGGCTGGTTATAAAAGAAAGAAGACTGGGTTATAAAAGAAAGAAGGCTGGGTTAAATAATTTGACAGCTGAGTTATAAACGAGAGAAGGCTGAGTTATATAATTTTACGGCTGAGTTAAGAAAGAAAGATGGCTGAGTTATTAAAATTCACGGCTGAGTTAAAAATAGAAAGACAACTGAGTTATTAACATTCACGGCTGAGTTATTAACATTCACGGCTGAGTTATAATATTTGACGACTGAGTTATATTATTTGACAACTGAGTTACAAAAAGCGAAACGGCGGAGTTATTAACAATTAATGGCTGAGTTATTAATAATTAACGGCTGAGTTATAAACAAGATAAACACGTTGAATTACATTCTAAAACCAAAATTATCTGGTCCAAACTCTTCAAAAATATCAACGAGAGAAAGCCAAACTTTGTTTAGCATCCACTCAGGCTTCTCGCCACCATGCGCCCAAATCCTCTTCAACTTGCACATTTGGGAGCGAAATATCGACATGGCCAACAGATTAAAATGTGTCAAAACTGTCACATTATGCATCGCATCCCACATGTTTTCGCTACAAAAAAAACAAAGATAACAAAAATTTAGTGTTTGACTTAACTTTAATATGAATACATAATCGGTAAGGTCCTTACAGCGAGAATACGAAACCAGCGTTTCTTAAAATGATCGGGAATGAAGCGGTATGTCGGCCACTCATGAACCCATCCTTCTGCTAGAATCGACGGGATCGCCTGCGATGGATCACTTAAAAATCTAAACCATGTCGTACTGGTTTTGTCAAGCAAGGCACCCGGACCAGGGTTTAGAACAAGAAGGTTATCCCGATCTGCAGAGCTTAGTATAGCATTAACACGGCGCCCTAACCTTGTCGACCAATGAGGGACAACCGACATAACGTATGCGATGGGACTTGGTTTGGATGAGATTAAGTTTTTCTATATAGTATTATACTATTTAACAATCCTTATTTCCTACTACATTGAGGATCTTTGCTGTCATCTTGACCTGTAAGCCTTGAAATTTGTATCGTTTATCCCATCAAAAGTTACACAAAGCGCTAGACATTCGACAAACTTCAATGAATACACCCCACAATCGCCAACTTGGACGTTTTGTGGAATGTATTTGCCTCTCCTCCATCGGAATACAAACTTCTTCTTGCTAAGTTTTCGATGATTGGCAGGAATAACATCATTTAACAACGCAGGGATCATTTGCGTAAGCGGCTTAAATGAATTTAGAATTTTCATCTCTCTTTTGGGTGTTACATGTCCAATGATTGGATTGTAGCAATCAATCTTCTTCTTCAAAAGATCCACGTGAAACGTCACCCAATGATCGCTGGAAACTTGAAGCACTCCGTACAAGTGATCCACATCTTCAAACCACTTCAAGTTTGTTTGAGCGTCAACGGGAACCCTACCGTTTGCTAATTTTTCATAACTACCGTCTTTGAATTGCATCATCTGTGGTTTTATCTTTAATTGCTTGTAATCGTGAATCCATACACAGAGGAACCAAAGGTCAGTAAAGGCAATGCGCTTGGACCAGAATGGGTTGGGATCTCTCATGGACCTTCCAATGAGGACAATAATATATGAACCAACATGCTATAGAAAGAAGACTAAGTCAGTCATCAAATAATATATAGCTCATCCGTAAAGTATCGTAAGTCAGCCCCGTATAATATATAACTCGGCCACATAGAATATATAACTTAGCCGTAAAATTATTTAACTCATCTGTAATGTAGACTTACATTATCAAACAGCCAACCATATTCTTTGTTTGGCCACGGTCTTTCAGTGATGAGGATTCTGTAGAAGTCACCCTCCTTGTCAGCTGTTAGTTTACTTCTTGGTTCTGTAAATGGAAGGTTCCTAATGTGTTACATATGATTATCCAATTTAGTCGGATCAACAGGTGCTAGAGGATCATATATTCATGTTGAAGGTTCAAAATTCTTGATGAAGGAGCACATGTTGGCATCACTACACACCCATTTGGAGATAATTGAACATCACTCTACCGATTACGCTTTATTTTTTTATGTCTAATGTTTTCCTCTTCCTCCACATCATACTCCGGCAACATTTACCGCCAACCATTCGTCGATCACATCCACAAGCTCACTATCATCTTCAGTCTCCTACTTCTGCAGAACAATTATTGTTACTACACTGGCACGCGTTGTCCTTTTTGGAGCAGGGGTCTCCTTCTTTAACTCAGCCTCCTTCTTTTTAGAAGCAGCTTATTGTTTCTTTAACTCAGCCTTTTTTTTCTTTAACTCAGCCGCCTCCTTCTTCTTTAACTCAACCGCCTCCTTCTTCTTAGCCGCCTCCTTCTTTTGTAACTCAGCTGCCTCCTTCTTTTGTAACTCACCCACATCATTTGTTTTTACCTTATTTTCTTTCTGTTTTAGATTTACCCTACAGCCGCGTCCATAGTCTGGGGCCTTAGCAAGAGAAACAGTAATGATATCAACACCAGTAGCACCACCAATACCAAACTCGTCAACCAATTTTTTTTACCTCAGTTGCCTTCTTAGCAACTTCATCTTCCAAATTCAGTTTAGCCTCAAACTTTTAGCATTGGCCTTAGCAAGCTCCTCATCAGGGTCTTAGCTACCTTTAGACTATTGACGAACTTTTGCGGAAAATTGTGTGGTGAGCCCATCAGTAAAGATGGTTCACGAACTTTTGGGATGAAATCATAGTTTTCGGCACCTTCCCCTACCCCAATAACTTCCAGACGCTAATCCACTGCAGCTTGGACCATATTACCAATGTTCTTCTCCATATTTGAAATGTTTCGGGCTAACTCTCTGCAGTTGAAATCGTATGTAGTTAACCGCGACTCAAACATCTTAAATCTACCATCATAGTTGTCAATTTTCTAGAAATATTATCCAGAGTAGTCAATATGATCAGCAGATCCGCATTGTTCCCTATATCTTCCCTACCTTCCTCATCGCTAACCCCTTTTCCCTTTGCAGCAGCTTCACCCTCACTTGTGTTCGCTTCCTTCTATTTCTTAACTTCCTTCTGCTTCTTAGTGGGTGGCTCATCCTCCATTTTTTTCTTCTTCTCATTCCTATGCACTTCCTAAAAACCTCTAACAAACATATATCCATGTATGTGTGTTATAAATTTAACGAGTTGTGGGTCATCTGCTTCACCCGGCTAGTCAAGAAATATCTCTTGTACAGAGTCATTCATAACCATTTTCCGCACATGCAACTGCAACAGTAACTAATGATTCAACCAACAAATAACTCAGCCATTAAATAACTCATAACTCAACCAAATACTTAATAACTCAGCCATCAAAAACGAATAAGTCAACCGTCTCCTAAATAATAACTCAATCATCACATACTCATAACTCAGCCACCAAATGAATAATAACTCAGTTTAAAACCTTACCTCGCCATGATCTATTATCTCCTCAGAGATAACAGTAGCAAAACTTGAATGTGTACGCTTTCCACCCCATCGAAAAAGCGGAGCTTCTTGCTCATCGACCACTCTCCCAAAACGCTCTCCAAATCAAGTGACAGATTCATACGCCCAAACCAATAACACTTCCTTAAGCCCGCTTATGGTGTACGACCTTCCTGGCGGATTCAACATCTTAATAGAGTTAAAAAGAACTTCATATGCAGTCCGACCCAATGGATACATCATCATAGCTTCATCGTCGAATACTCTTTTTGCACTTTCAAATGGTATCCTAGAATTATGATGCAAAGCATAAAGTCCCATGACTTGAAGAAGTAACAACCCTAACCATTTACGATTTTCAAAAATCCAAGCCAGAAAAACTTCTAATACTGACCTTAGTTCATCTAACTTGGGTCCCATACCAAGCGGCAGATTCAACTCCTCCCAAAACGTTTTGTATTGGTCAGGTTCAAAACTTTCTGTTGGCACTAGATTTGTGTTTAACCTAGTGATCGCACAAGCTAAACCTAATAGGTTCATCACCAACGAGACTCCAAATCTCCTTCTTATATACACGCAGTTGTCTACATAGTAGATAGTGTACAGTCCTACCAGACCACACGTTTTTCCGTTCAGCTAACTTAGCAATTATTCCAATAGGAAACTGCTTCAGGTGTTCCTACACTTCCCGTCCTATTGCTTCTCTAACTTGATGAAATTCTCTCATATGGATGTTGTGATTAATCTCTTTATTTTCTAGATTGGAAGCCCCTTCAGCGTAAAGTTTTGGAGGGTAATCTCGTGCTTGATCTTTAGAAACATTCATTTGATCATAAAACACATATATAACTCAGCCACAACTGCATTTATAACTCAGCCACAACACAATATATAACTCAGCTGAAAAATAAAATTAACTCAGCCAAACATAATATATAACTCAACAACAATAGAAAACTAACTCAACCACAAGATAATAAATAGAAAAAAACTCATCCACAAAATAATATATAACTCAGCCGCAATAGAAAAATAACTCAGCCAAAACATTATAAATTACTCAGCCACAATATAAATGAAACTCAGTCACAACATAAATCAAACTCAGTCACAACATACCGGAGAAGATTATTTTGTATATACGATTTTAGCGAAGACGATTTCGTAGAAACGCTTACGGAGAAGACAGTTCGAGAGGATAAACAACAACCTCGACTAAATAGTTGACGAATAGAGAAGGTTTGTGTTACGAATAGAGAAAGTTGTGATGACGATTTTCGTAGAAACGCTTATGGAAAAAGTTTTTTTTTATCACCAGAATTATGACGACGGTTGATTTTCTTCTCTTTTGATCATAAAAATTAATGACGTTAATACACAAATTAGTGACATGAATTTCTTAATTTAAATAATCTCAATTAAAAAAATAAGAGTCTTTATTGTAATTTACTAGGGATTCATAAACATTCTAATAATTTTCAAAATATTTATATTATTCTAGTAATATAACAACTTTTCTATGCTATTATAGTCATTTTTCCTTTTTTTTTGAAAATTTTCCTCAAAGTTTTTTTTTGAGAATTTTCCCCAAGTCTTGTTTTGGCTAAAATATCCGCCGGTTTATTTTCTTCTCTGTTAATCCATGTGAACTAGATCTCTTTAAATTGTGTGCTCAACCAGTTTTTCTCTCTGATCCAATTATACATTCCAAACTGTAGACTGTCCTTGTTAATGCTGTCCACCATCTTTTAATCAGTTAAACTTTTTTCTCTCTGTTACCTTTTTTCAATCTGATTATATTGATCCAAGAGTAAGATACAAGATAGAATACAAGAGTTAGCGAAAAAAACAATTTCTCCAAGAAAGCAACTAAACCAACGATGGGGCAACTAGAAACGAACAATAAGCCATAAGAAAGGCACCTGGAATCCAAACACGGGCAACTAGAGAACAAACCGTAGTAGTAAAGCTTATAAACATATAAACCGTAGTAGTAAGCTTATAAACATGCAAAATATGATGATGAATGATGATGATGATGAAACCCATCCAGTTGGTCGCTGAAGGTGATCTCCACACCATCCGTGAGTGTTGGGTAATTCCAAACTTGTGGAAACTTAACACATTATTAGATGTTTAATATGTTAAGAGATAAACATAAAAAGGAAATCTAGAATAGAAAAATGAAGTTTTCTATTAGATTAGGCTTGTGTTTTCCATATCCCACATGTTAAAGGGAATTGTCCTTCACTATAAATATAGGTCTTATGGAGAGGTGTTCCATAAGAGATCGAAGAGAAACATTGAGAGCTTTAGTTTTGAGTAGTTTCTAAAGCAATAAGAAAAGTTGTTCTTATTATCCTTTGTTCTAAGAGATCCTTCAATTGGTATCAGAGCCTCAGGTTGGAGACTCGATCTAAGCTTAAGTTGAAGCTTTGATCCTGGTAGCTGTGAAGCAAGAAGTTCACGACACAAGATGGCTGACGTGAATAGGGCTCCACGCGCGAAGGACCTTTGATCCGCATCCATCCAATGTCCGATGTTGAGCTCGACAAACTACACAGTTTGGTCGATGAGGATGAGGGTGTTACTCCGTGTTCATGATGTGTGGGACACGATAGACCCTGGTTCGGATGATCAAAAGAAGAACGATGTTGCGATATCTCTTTTGTTTCAATCCATTCCCGAAACTTTGATTCTCCAGGTGGGAGAACAAACCGCATCAAAAGACATCTGGAACGCCATCAAGTCACGTCACCTTGGAGCTGATCGTGTAAGAGAGGTGAGACTTCAGACATTGATGACGGAGTTCGACAGGTTGAAGATGGATGATAGTGATACCGTGGATGACTTTGCGGGAAAGCTATCAGGGTTATCATCCAAGGCAGCCTCGTTGGGAGAAAACATAGAAGAATCCAAGATGGTTAAGAAGTTTTTGAAGGGTCTTCCAAGACACAAGTATATCCAGATCGTAGCTTTGCTTGAACAAGTCCTAGAATTCAACTCTATTGGTTTTGAGGACATAGTTGGAAGGATAAATGCGTATGAGGAGCGTGTAGGGGAAGAAACTCAAAAAGAAGACCAAGGGAAGCTTATGTTTTCGGATAACAATCATCATATTCAGAGGAACTATGTAGATTTTCGTGGTAGAGGTAGAGGACGGAATGGAAGAGGCAGAGGTCAAGGTAGGTTACACAACCAAAGTCATGTGTCACACACCGAAGACAAAAACTCGAAGAAGGATCGTTCGAAGCTGATATGTTGGAGATGTGACAAGCCGGGTCACTATGCAACTTCATGTCCCGAGAAGTCAATGAGGAATCAAGAAACCAATTTAAATGAAACACAAGAGGCTGATGCCCTCTATGTACACGAGGTGGTATTCTTGAATGAAGACAAGGTGATTCCAAAGAGTCTTGATATCAACAAAGGTAATGCAAGTGTTTGGTATTTGGATAATGGAGCGAGCAATCACATGACGGGAAACAAGGAATTCTTTTCGAGTTTGAATTTCAGCACCAAAGGAAAAGTGAAAGTTTGGTGATGGGTCGTGTGTTGATATCGTAGGAAAAGGGGTTGTTACCTTTGTGTGCAAGACTGGAGAGAAGAAGGCACTCAAATACATATACTACATACCCGACCTGAAGCATAACATATTGAGTCTTGGACAAGCAACAGAAAACGGATGTGAGGTTAACATGAAAGATGTCTATTTAACACTCACAGATTCGTGTGGCAGGTTGCTTGTACGTGTTACAAGATCTCCAAACCGTCTCTACTAGACCCCGATGGAGATTAGCTATGCGCAGTGTTTACATGTCAGAGATGAAGATGCAACATGGAGCTGGCATGCTCGACTAGGACATATAAGCTATGGCGTGATGAACAACATGGTAAAGAAGGAGATGGTCGTAGGAATGCCGTGTGTAACACACGAGGAAAGCATGTGTGACGCATGTCTAGCAGGGAAGCAGATTAGACACTCATTCCCGACTAAAGCCATGTTTCGTGCGGCAAAGCCATTAGAGTTATTGCATGGAGACTTATGTGGACCAATCACACCACCAACGCCTGCAAATAACAAGTATGTCTTTGTCCTAATTGATGACTTTTCCAGGTATATGTGGACAATACTTATGAAGAAGAAGAGTGAGGCATTTGATCGATTCAAAAGGTTTAAGGAAAGTGTAGAGAAGCAAACCGGGTCAACCATTAAGACCTTTGGCACCGATAGAGGAGGAGAGTTTACCTCATATAAGTTCAATCTATTCTGTGAAGAGAATAGAATTAAAAGTCACCTAACCGCGCCTTACACGCCTCAGCAAAACGGTGTTGTAGAAAGAAGAAACCGAACCTTAATGGGTATGACAAGAAGTATGTTGAAGGCAATGAAGATGCCGAATTACTTATGGGGAGAAGTTGTACGACATTCAACTTATCTCATCAATAGAGTTCCTACAAAAGCCTTCAAAGATCAAATGCCATACGAGTGTCTCACATCGAAGAAACCAAATATCGAGCACTTGAGGATATTCGGTTGTGTAGCACATGCGAAAATCAGTGTGACACATCTAAAGAAGTTAGATGAGAGATCAAAGAGAGTGATCAATCTTGGAACTGAGCCGGGTTCCAAAGCATATAGACTCTACGATCCAGTCGCAGGGAAGGTGATCGTGAGTAGAGATGTGATTTACGATGAGAAGAAAGCTTGGGATTGGACATCTACAACCAACCAAGCTGATTGTGAACCTAGTATGCTTAAGCTTCCACATGAGGGTGATATATAAGAAGGTAATGATCAAGGTGAGGATCATGAACAAGAAGCTATAAACCAAGATGAGGAAGAAGAAGAAGATACATATCACAATGCAAACCAAGACGGTGGTGGTCAACCGTTGGTGACAAGACACGGCCGCACCATAACAAAATCAAGGTATCTCGATGATTATGTGTTACTTGCAGATCAAGAAAGTGCAATGTTGTTGCTCACAGTAGATGGCGAGCCAGAGAACTATCTTGAGGCGGAACACGTAAGAGAATGGGTTGAAGCTATGGTAGCTGAGTTGGATTCTATCACAAGAAATAAGACATGGGAGCTTGTGGATAGACCGCCTGGTATTGAACCGTTAAAGTGGATCTACAAGATTCAAGGAGCAGATGAAATCAAGATAAAGGAGGAGAGTTATGCTCAGGAAATCATGTGTGACACAAAGATAGAAGTGTGTAACATGATCCACGTAGCAATGAAGTCGAGTTCCAAGATCTCAAAGGTTAGAGATGAACCAGAGATAAATGCTACAAAATGCAAAAGAAGCATAGGATGTTTGGGGTATCTACTTCACACAAGACTATGTGTGTGTTACACAGTTGGTGTTCTAAGTCTATACATGCAAACTCCGGGTGTTGAGCAGAAGGCCGACATCCTAAACAAGCCATTAGCAAGGATTAAGTTCAAGCAAATGAGGAGCTTAATCAGAGTTCAAGAAATTGATCTCCCTAATTCAAGTTGGAATTAAGGGGGTGATTGTTGGGTAATTCCAAGCTTGTGGAAACTTAACATATTATTAGATGCTTAATATGTTAATAGATAAACACAAAAAGGAAATCTAGAATAGAAAAATGAAGTTTTCTATTAGATTAGGTTTGTGTTTTCCATATCCCACATGTTAAAGGGAATTGTCCTTCACTATAAATATAGGTCTTATTGAGAGGTGTTCCATAAGAGATCTAAGAGAAACATTGAGAGCTTTAGTTTTGAGTAGTTTCTAAAGCAATAAGAAAAGTTGTTCTTATTATCCTTTGTTTTAAGAGATCCTTCAGTGAGTACCGTAGGTCATTGATTGCGAAAGTTCTGAATCCAAAGAAACAGAAGGTTGAGAAACTAATCAATCACATGCCGACTCAATGGGGTGTACAAGATCGAATCACAGCCAATGATTTAGGTAATGGAAAGTTCTTGTTTAACTTCTCTTCGGAGGAGGACATACAATCGGTGTTGCAACAAGGTCCTTTTCACTATAATTTATGTATGTTTGTGTTGGTTTGTTGGGAACATATCGTTCACGATGACTACCCTTGGATAATTCCATTTTGGGTTGAGATCTCTGGAATCCTTCTCCATCTATGGACTGTTAAGAATCTGACAAAGATTGGTGATAAGCTCGGACACATTGATACTATGGAGCTCTCAGAGGGAAGGCTGCTCATTGATGTGGATACAAGGAAGCCATTGATTTTCAAAAAGAAAGTTAACTCACCAGAAGGAGATGAGGTCTGGATCCATTTCACATATGACAAACTGTTTAAACATTGCAAGTATTGTGGGTTTCTATCTCATGAAGAATCTCTATGCTCAAAAAAACAAGAAGATGAACGAGTGAAAACAAAGGAGTCCGATGTTTTCTCTCGGGTTCAATTGCCTCAGGAATCACAATCCCGTCAACCTTTGTTGAGGGATGCACATGGACGTGATCGTTATCACGACCGTTATGATCTCAATGTCAGCTTGCGTCAGGAACTGCGACCAACAAAGTATGAGAATGCTCAGAATGCTTACAATGCTCATGCAGGATTTGAGGCTCCATCACGTGGTCATGGAAATGAAAGGTGCAGTCATAGAGAAGACCGGAATAAATGGAACCGCCCTAGCTCTCGACAGAGCTATCGTTATGCTCCGTATGAGAATAAAAAGCCTCTCACATGGCGTGAAAAGAATAGATATGTGGAGACGGATAGTGTTGAACATGAATCATCAAACCAAATTTTTTTACCTTCCTCATCTATTATCAATGATCAATCAGAGCTGATACATGAGGTACGCTCTAGTGGGAAGAGGTTAGCAAGCACTATTATCACACCCTCTCGTGATACCTCTACTAAAGACGACAACGTAACCTTTCATGAGAAGGATATAGCACGGGCCATTGACTTCTCTCCAACGGCAAATGTTTTGTCTAATGATCAAGAAGATGGTCAAATTATTGGAGCTTTACAAGATATGGATATTGAAGATGTGGCAATTATTGGACGCCCACATCAAGATACATGGATGGAATGTGAAGTTCAATGTGATGACTTACTTGGAGAGGAGTTAAAGGCATTAGAGGATGCGTCCTCTTCTCGTCAAGCTCACAAAGAAAAAACAGAGTCTTTCAAGAGTCTAAAAGTCAAGAGAACAACCTCAAGCAAAGGTATCTCACGTTCAAGAGTCCCACTTGGTCTATCAATTAAAAAGGCAAAATTCTTACGCTGGGGATCTCCAAGAAAGAAACATGCGGTTATGATTGGTTACCTCCTTTCGGGGAAACTGAAGCACATGATCATACACGTATCAGTAGTTTGACGAAAGCTAGAGGAAGTTCTAGGCATGGTAATGGTTTGGAGGGGTCCAAAACAACCTCCTGTCATCATCCATGAGGACATTCAGTTGGAACTGTCGAGGGATTGGAAGCAACCTCACAGTTCGACGCCTTACGGAGATGTGTCAGAAGCATGGCACATGACTTGTGTTTCTTTCTGAGACGAAGAATAGGAGGCTGCTGTTGCAAAACATTCAGGCCGACTTAGGATTTGATCATTTGTTTACCGTTGAGCCACTTGGTCTCAGCGGAGGTTTAGCTCTTTTTTCTATGGATGAATTTCAAGTTAATGTTTTGTTTTTGAATAACAAAATGATTGACATTGAGGCAGTCATTGATGGAATAAAAGTATTTATGACGTTTGTTTATGGAGACCTTGTGCTTGAACGAAGAGATCATGTTTGGGAACGTCTTACTCGTTTCTCAACAACTAGAAATGAGCCATGGTTTATGATATGAGATTTTAATGAAATAACTGGTCATAGTGAAAAGGAGGGAGGGAGACAACGTCCTGATAGCTCGTTCCTACCTTTTAGACAAATGCTAAGTGATTGTGGGATGTTGGAATTCCCATTTACTGGAAATATGTTATCATGGGTCGGAAAGAGAGCAGGGCATACAACTGTTAGATGTCGTTTGGACAGAGCAGTCCGGAATGAGGATTGGCATGAAAAATTTCCTCACTCAGCTGTGAAATATATGAGGTTATGGGGATCGGATCATCGTCCGATTCTAGCGAAAAGTCTCACAAAGCCAATGAGGAGATCAAAGATGTTCAAATTTGATAAAAGATGGCTGGGTAATGAGGATTTGAAGCATATCATTCTTGCGGGACAGAAATCCCCTGATCTTCCCCTGGATGCAAATATCATGGATCATATTGTGAGTTGTCGTAAGGCCTTGAGTCAATGGAGGAGACAACACAACTTTAACTCAGACCTGCTAGTTGAGAAACTTAAAGAGAAGGTGGACGGATTATATTCGAATGATAACGCACCGACTGAGGAAATAGCGAAAGCTTTGAAAGAGCTTTCTGATGCTCTTAAGGCAGAGGAGATGTTCTGGAAGCAAAAATGTCGAGTGTTCTGGCTAAGAGAAGGAGATAGGAATACAAAAAAAAATTCATGCCTTGACGAAGCAAAGGAGGGCGAGAAATAAAATTACACAGCTTTTAGATGAGAATGGGAATGCTGTTGAGGATGAGGAAGGACTAGTGGCCATTGCTACTAGTTATTTTAGACAAGTTTTTGAGTCATCTAATCCAGAAGATATAGCAGATGCGTTGTCTGAGGTTTCAACAACGATTACAGCGCAAATAAATAATGAGCTTATAGCTCCGGTTACAAAATGGGAGGTTATTAGTATTTTTCGCTATGCATCCAGAGAAAGCTCTGGGACCAGATGGGATGACAGCATTATTTTATCAAAAATTCTGGGATATTGTAAAGGAAGATTTAACTCATATGGCTAACCAATTCCTTTTAGATGGGACAATGGCAAGCGGATTGAATGATACCAATATATGTCTCATTCCAAAGACAACAAGGCCCAATGAGATGTCCCAATTCCGGCCAATTACCTTGTGTAATGTGAGTTACAAGATAATCTCTAAGGTCTTATGCCAGCGATTAAAGAAAGTTCTACCAGATAGAATTTCAGAAACCCAGTCAGCCTTTGTTGCTGGAAGACAGATATCGGATAATATCATGATGGCTCAAGAAATGTTTCATGCTCTGAGGACCAAACCAAGCAGTCACAATAAAAGGATGGCCATTAAGACGGATATGAGTAAAGCGTATGACAGGATGGAGTGGTCGTTTATTGAAGCTGTCATACGAAAGATGGGTTTCTCTGAAATTTGGATTGCTTGGATTATGCGTTGCATCACTTCGGTCAAATACAAAGTGCTGATGAACGGACAACCCAGAGGGAATATTGTACCGGAGAGAGGCATGCGTCAAGGAGATCCTTTGTCTTCTTTCATATTTATTCTACGCACGGAAGCGCTCGTTAGCCTTCTCAATCATACTGAGAATCAAGAAAAGATAACGGGAATGCGTGTAAGATAACGGGAATGCGTGTTACACGCGTGTGTCCCTCGATATCTCACCTTCTCTTTGCTGATGATAGCCTCTTCTTTTGTAAGGCGGAGCCCCGTGAATGTGAAGAAGTAATGAAAGTAGTCAGGAAGTACGAACAAGCATCAGGCCAATGCATCAACTTTGACAAATCCTCTCTACTCTTTGGTAAAAGGATCAACGTAGCTATAAGACAACAGATCAAAGATACACTTGGAATCCTGAATGAAGGAGGAATGGGTACATATCTAGGAATTCCAGAAGATATCAGTGGGTCTAAATGCAAACTCTTTACTTTCCTTAAGGATAAGCTGATGCATCAAGTGAATGGATGGACAGGCAGATGGCTATCAAAAGGAGGAAAAGAGGTTTTGATAAAATCAATATTACTAGCTCTTCCGACGTATGTTATGTCTACTTTCTTACTCCCATTAGAGATATGCGAAAACCTTTCAAGTTCCATTGCACAATTCTGGTGGAGCTCGAACCCCTCAAAGCGAGGAATACACTGGGCAAAATGGGAAAAGCTTTGCTTACCAAGGGAAGAGGGTGGAATTGGATTCGCATGATCCATGAGTTTAACCTAGCTTTACTAGCAAAATAGTTATGGAGATTGGTTCAATACCTTGACTCTTTGGTCGCTAGGGTTTTGAGGGGAAGATATTACAGATTGAGTTCGCCTTTACGAACAATCTCAGTAAGCAGCCCATCTTATGTGTGGACTAGCATTTCAGCAGCACGAAAGTTACTGCTTTTGGGGATTAGATAGAAAGTTCACTCAGGCTATGAGGTCAGGGTGTGGGAGGACCCTTGGATCCCTACAACACCAGCTAGACCAGCTCAACCTATAGCCCCAGCTCTGCATCCGAATTTGAGAGTAAGCGACCTTATTAATGGAGAATTGAAGGAATGGGATGTTGAGCTCATGGATAACTATATTTCCCCTGCTGATATATCTCTTATAAGGAGCTTGGCCATAAGCTCATCGGCGGGATACATTTTGCTGGAACTATACCAAGAATTGACAATACACTCTTAAATCAGGATATTGAGTTGTCGGGAACTTATTGAAGGATGAGGAAGATAAGGAGGTATTGGAACCTACTATAACTAAACTTTAAGCCTTTGCTTGGAAGATAAAGGCACCTCAAAAGATTTGTCATCTTATATGGCAACTGATAACTGGTCACGTGGCTGTAACGCGAAATCTCGTACGACGAAACATGAGATGTGACAACTATTGTCCACGATGCGGAGAACCGGAAGAATCTGCCACACATGCAATCTTCGAATGCCCACCAGCTTTACAAGCTTGGTCATTATCATCCACTCCAACAAGCACATGCATCTTCCCGATCCCGAGTCTCTATGCAAACAGGGATTATCTTTTCTAGAGGAAGAATAACATTGTTGAGCCTGAACTAGACAGTGATCCTTATCCTTGGATAATATGGTACATCTGGAAGGCTAGAAATGATAAGCTATTTAGAGGGATTGACAGGGACCCACTGGAGTTAGTTCGGTATGCTCAGAGCGAGTGCCAAGCTTGGTTTAATGCAAATGAGATGGTACCATCGAATTTACAAGAACATAATATGGTGGAACCTCAAATCTTAAGCTTGAGTAATATATGCATGATAGATGGGTCATGGACATCCACATCACGATTCAGTGAGTATAGATGGGCATGGATGGACAACTTTGGAAAGGTACAACTTATGGGGACACGAAACTATATACGGCGAGAATCTGCTGTGCATTCAGAACTGGAAGCACTGCGATGGGCAATGGAGAACATACTTCAGCATTCGACTTGCCAGAGCTTTGGAACGGACTGCAAGGATTTAATTGCCATGATCAAGAAATCCCATGCTTGGCCAAGCTTTTCAACAGAACTCGAGAGGATAGAGACTTTAAAGATATGCTTTCCAGATTTCAAGATCTCCCATATTCCACGAGAACAGAATCGGATTTCAGAATCTTTAGTTAGGACTGCGAGGTCCTTTCATAGAGAGTTTTATTTTATTGGTTATTCTATTCCGGTCTGGTTACACAGACCACCTCTAGTTTGAGTAATAGGAAAGTTTTTTGACGTTAAAAAAAAAAAAAAACATGCAAAATATTAATAACTTCCGGTAGCCTATGGTCGAGACTTACTGCTGCTGCTCTCAGCCCGCCAAACGTTAACATCAGTCTCTAGTAACAACGAGAGACCATCTCACAGAACCAGGACATCATGACTTCATAACCTAGCAAGCAATACCACTACTTGATCTCACACACACTTCCATATATGGCTGGGACCCATACTCTGATACGCCCATCTTCACCTAGATAGAAGCCACCAAGACACTCCAAATTTCAACAAATATGGAGAAGAGCGAGACCTTACCAACAAAAGTATCCAGCAGCCAAACAAACTGAAAATCAGTTAATCATAAATTCTTTCTTAACAACTCTCAAATATATTAAAACGGCCAATATGGACTAAGTTTTACAAGCGAGATCGAGATGGAATGACATAATCTTACAATATAAGCCCAACTAAGAAAAAACAAAGGATAATATCAAGTTAATGACCACCCACATGTCCTAATAATATATGGATTACGTCAACAAACATTACCAAGTTAGAGATGACTATCCGAGAACGTGCCACCGGCGAATGATGCTTAGGTTAAGTCCGGTTGTTCTTGAACCTAGAAAACTGCAACGCCAAGAATCAAAGCTCGATATCTTTAGTTCATCTCTTGGTTATCGCTGAACAGATGAGATCTTCTTATAGTTTGATGGTGGGGAATAAAAGCACATGAGATTAAAACTGAACATTCCTAAGTGAACCACCATAACCCGGTGAAGATACACCAAATCTTCATGCTCAATTTCAATCTTCCTGGATCACTTGAGGAGATCCGGTCTCATCACTCCAAAATACAAACTTTCCCGTAAAGATTAGAAATCAAGATAGACATGCAAAATGTGAGAGTAGAAGAAACAAAGAAACCAATACATAAACAAGTTGAAGTTTAAAATCGAATCAAATTGGAGCCTAGAAGATAATTCAGAATTTACAATCAGAAAAGCTGAAACCAGAACGATGTTGGAGTGGATCAAAAAAATAAAAAGAACTCAGTGGCGGCTAGCAGTGTAAACACACCAATCTCAAATTTCACTGGAAAATTCTAGGGAGAAATTGAAGAATTTTTCTAGAGAGAGAGAAATGTCTGATTTCCAATATATTTTTTCAACGAAGCTTTCATTAACTTAAAGCCCACTGGACAAAATACAATGAAATCAGTTTACATCAAGGCCAAATAACATGATTTTTAAGATAAGAAAACCGACTCAGCTAACATCTAAGAGCATGTTTATAGGCAGCTCTTAACCAAGTTTCTTAGGTTAATTAATCAAAAAGAAGAAGAAAACGAAATGAAGCGAAGGCATGTTTTTTAATTAAGCGATTGAAGACACAGTTCTTAGGACCACGTCTCACAACCAGAGTGGCCAGAAGAAACGGTGGAGTCGATTTTGTTTCTTTCTTCTTCTTTTTTCTCTTCTAGGTTGGTCTTCTCCTGCGACGAAAAAGACGATTTTCTCGTCCTCTCGGTGGATCTCGTCGACGTCTCTATGGGTTTCTCTCGTTGACGATGGACAACGGTGGCTATCCTCGACGAAGGAAACGACGATTCTTCTCCCTCTCGGTGGATCTCGTCGAGGATGGAAGACGGTGACCTCTCAATCGGTGGCTCTATTCAAGGAAGGAAAACGGCGATCTCTCTGTCATGGTGGCTCTCTGAGACGAAGAAAAATCGAAAGGTAAAGTGTCTCTTTGATTTTTTCAAGTATGCATGTTTTTGATTCTTTCAAATCTTGTTTGTTTTCTCAAGGGAATTGAAAGGTAAAGCGTTTCTAATGTTGCTTCATGTTTTTTTTTTTTTGCGTTTGTGTTGCTACATGGATGGATCAAGAGGCATGATCCTGGCATGATCAAGGATTGATCAAGAGGCGTGAAGTGGGCACAAAACCAGTCTCTTTGTCAGACAACCCCCCCCCCCCCCCCCCCCCCCCCACACGATAGTTTGTAAAGGTCCGTTCTCTTTGATCTTTCTAGACGTATAAATGTTTCTCTTTGCTCCGTTGAAGTGGATTGGGAATGTGAATGTTATTTTAGTTATAGTTTGAAATATGATTGTCATTTATGTTGCGAATGTTGATGATTTCAATTCTTGTTTGAAATGAATTTCGAACTGGATAAAACCTCTGTCTTTGGTCGATTGAATTCGATGAAGCATTGTTTAATTGGGAATTGTTTGTGATATATGTTGTGATTCGAGGGTAACTAGTTTATTCTTATAGTTAACGAGTTTGGTCTTGTTTGAAACGAACTGAATTGTAGTTTTGTGTTAGGTTAGATAATAAATAGAGTGGTTAGTATAAGATAATGGTTGGCTTAGGTAATAAATACAGTTTAGGTTAGACTGAAATGAATGGTGTTGTGTGAAGATAGTGTTGTGTGATGAATGCTCTTGTTGTGTGATGAATGCTCTTAGATAAATGTCAACTCGGTTATGGTTGGTTGTGATCAATGCTTGATCCTTCTCTTCAAACTATAAACCGCGTTCTTCTCTTCCCTCTTTCTCACAGTTCTTCTTTACTTTCACTACAAAAAAAATGTGTATTGATAGCAGAATATGATAGCAGTGTTTTCTAAAGTACTATGGAGACTCAAATTTGTGTTTTTAGTTTATATGAACAGCAGTTAAACACCGCCATTTTCCAAAAATTAGTGAGCGGTAATCAAAAATAACTTATTCCGCGAATACTTAGTGAAAAAAAGATAAGCGCCAATGATATTTCAGTTTTCCCTCTCAACAAAACTCATTGTCTTTAAGTAAGGTTGGAAAAAAACGACAAAAAAAGGAATCTGAAAAAAAAAACGAAACACTCTCTCTCGAGCATCTCAACTCGATTTGGTTCAAAGAGGAACTTGATTTCCCCTTCTCATTTCGATTTCCAGGTCTACTCCCTTCTCATCTCTATTTCGATTTTGATCTCCACTCCCTCGCCTCATCTTTCTTTCGGGTTTGATTCTCACCCTGGGTCGGGTTTGATTTTCATCCCGATTGGGGTTTGATTCTTAGAGATTTAGGGTTTATTTGAAGCTTTGTTTCAGTTTGTAGTTTAATTCAAGCTTCGTTTCAGATTTAGGGTTTGATGAAATCTTTCATTCAGATTTATATATTTAGGGTTTCCCCGATTTTAAGCTTTGTTTTAGTTTTGACTTATTAATTTAAATTTCTTTCAAATTCTTAACAGATTTCTCTTCTCGTTGAGGTCAATCAAGCACCACAAAACATCGTTATCTCCTTACCACAAGACAGGTTGTTTCCTGCGTTCTTTTTTTGTTGTAACTAGTTATTACAATACTTTGGTGTTGGTTGAGCTATATATGTTTGATTCGTGTGGGTTGCTTGTGACTGGTATATGTTTGATTTGTGTATACTTCCTGATTTATCTTTAAGTGATGTGTTTTATGCTTAGTTTGACTAGTATTCATAATTTTTGTTATTTGTGACTCTTCTTGTGTTTGTAACGACTTTATGAAAGGAAAGATCATACAATGTTGGAGAAAGCGTGGGTTAATTTTTCCAGGTATGAAATATATATATGTAAAGTCTCTGTTGAGATTGGAGAGTTGAATGATTTGTTTCTTTTGTTTTAACTGCAGACTTGATCATGCTTATGAAAAGGGTGCTTGGGACTTTGTCCGAATTGTTTCTATGGGTAAATAATATAGTCAATTGATCATTTTCCCTTTTAAAGATTGTCGCAATGTAGATTGTCATTAAGCCATTGATGTAGTTGATCACCTTTTCATACGGGGAATGGTTGAGGATTACAAGCGGCGTAATGTCTGGTATCATCAAAGAGAATTGAGCTTAGTGGCGGGTGAACAAGGGATGAAAGTAAATCAGATGAATGAAGAGATTGTTGGGTTATACAGAGCTCCTGAGACTAAGTATGGTTGTTCTGACTTCTGCGAGATGGAAGAGGGAGAAGATAGGGAAGAATATGAGTTCTTAGCCAAGATAGCAGATGCTGAAACACCATTATATCCACAAACCATAGCAAGCTATCTGCCATCGTGTCATTATTTAGATTGAAGACTCAAAATGGCTGGTCTGACAAGAGCTTCAATGATCTACTGGAGACATTGCCGGAGATGTTACAAGAGGAGAACGTACTTCATTCATCATTGTAGGAAGTGAAGAAATTCTTGAAGACTTTTCATATTGGTTATGAAAAAATTCATGCATGTGTCAATGATTGTTGTCTATTCAGAAGACAGCTGAAGAACCTTGATAATTGTCCGAAATGCAAGGCTTCAAGGTGGAAGATAAACATGCACATTGGTGAGGTAAAGAAAGGTGTCCTGCAGAAAGTATTAAGATACTTTCCAATCATTCTGAGGCTCAAGAGGATGTTTAGGTCTGAGGAAATGGCAAAAAACCTAAGGTGGCCTTCTAGTAACCGTAGCACCGATGGGAAACTCAGAAACCCTGTAGATTCAGTGACATGGAAACAAATGGATGACAAATATCCTTTATTTGCTGCTGAGGAAAGGAATATTCGGCTGGGACTATCTACAGATGGATTTAATCCTTTCAGTATGCAGAACAGTAAGTAAAGTTGTTGGCCTGTGTTGTTAGTAAACTATAACTTACCTCCAAATCTGTGTATGAAGAAGGAGAATATCATGCTAACTTTGCTCATTCCTAGTCCACAACAGCCTGGTAACAGCATTGATGTCTACTTAGAGCCCTTAATAGAGGATCTAAACAAGTTATGGAGCATAGAAGAGGCGTCATATGATGTCTTCAGTAAGTCTATTTTTACTCTCAAGGCAATGCTTCTATGGACGATTAGTGATTTCCCTGCCTATGGAAATCTAGCAGGTTGCAAAGTGAAAGGGAAAATGGGTTGTCCTGTATGCGGAAAGGACACAGATAGTATGTGGATGAAGTTCTGTAGGAAGCATGTTTATATGTCCCATAGAAAAGGTCTCCCACCAACGCATAGGTATTGGGTAAAGAAGACTTGGTTTGATGGAAAAGCTGAACATGGGAGGAAGTCTAGGATATTGTCGGGTCATGACATATCCAATAATCTGAAAAACTATGCAAACAATTTTGGAAAAGGCAAAGAAACTGGGACGAAGAAAAAAAGGACTGCCATTGTTGATGAAGAAAGAGATGTGGAAGATCTTTCCAGTGAATCCGAGGTAAAGGAAGAAGGTGAAGTTGACGTTGAGGAGTTGTCTAGATGGAAGAAAAGATCAATTTTTTTTTGAACTGCCATATTGGGAGGTATGTGTTATATTACAAACAGTTTACATTATGCTTTTTGAATATATATCAAGTATGATTTATCTCATGATTTTATGATTTTAATAGGAACTCCCAGTGAGGCATAACTTGGACGTTATGCATATAGAGCGAAATGTGGCTAATAGCATTGTCTCCACGTTGCTGCATTGTGGGAAATCAAAAGATGGACTCAATACTCGTAAAGATCTAGAACATTTGGGTATTAGGAAGGATTCGCACCCCAGCATCAAAGGAAAAAGAACGTATCTGCCAGCAGCACCTCGGTCTTTGTCAAAGACTGAAAAGAAAATCTTCTGTAAGCGCCTTTTTGATTTCAAAGGACCTGGCGGATATTGCTCAAATATATCAAGGGGAGTTTCATTAGATGATTCCAAGGTATCTGGCCTCAAATCACATGACTATCATGTTCTGATGCAACAATTACTCCCGGTTGCAATTAGAGGGTTATTACCAAAAAGCCCTAGATTGACAATACTACGAATGTGTGCCTTCTTCAATCGCCTTTGTCAGCGTGTTATTGATGTTGAGCAAATTTCAGTAATGGACGCTGAAAATGTAGAAACACTACATGTTTGAGAGATTCTTTCCGCCAAGTTTCTTTGATATAATGGTTCATCTAACAGTTCATCTAGGAAGGGAAGCTAGACTTTGTGGTCCAGTCCACTTCCGTTGGATGTATCCTTTCGAGAGGTAACTCCTAGTCAGTATCATATTTAGGTGTCTTTTTAAAAGTGAACTAAATGTTTTTTTACTGTCTGTAGGTACATGAAAATACTGAAAGAATATGTTAGAAACACCGCAACGCCAGAAGGATGTATTGCTGAGTCATACCTAGCGGAAGAGTGCATGCGGTTTTGTAGTGAGTTTCTTAAAAAGGCAACAAATGTGGAGGAGAAATTAGATAGGAATACTGATTATGAGAGCCGTTCAATACTAGAGGGACGTCCAATATCGGCAGACACTTCAATTAATCTGTCTGAAATAGAGAAGAAAACGGCCCACCTTGTTGTCATTCAGAATACATCTGTCGTGGAGCCTTATGTTGAGTAAGTGGAATCATATTTTTTCACTTGTCATCTGTGAAATCAAAAATTGCACTGATATATACTTAATTTTTTTAGAATGCACCTACAATATCTACAAGATACCAATGCCCGATGTAGACGTGATGCAACATATTTGTGGAGTACACATACTATGAATTTTGCATCTTGGATAAAGAAAAGGCAAGTATCTATTTTTTTGCATATTTGTATGTTTTAAGTTGTTCTAGAAGTGCCTAAATATCTGTAAACCTTAATGCCAGATACATATTGATTCTGAAAGACATGAGGAAACACTAAAATGGCTAGCATATGGACCCCGAAGTTGTGCAAGGTCCTATACAAGCTACATTGTGAATGGACAGCGGTTTGACACACACTCCGTTCATAGCAAAGCCAAAATAGTGGGGTTTTTTATGAGGCAACTGCAATGTGTAGAGCTAGTGCAAAAGATACATCACAAGTTGCGGATTTGGTGACATACTATGGAAGGGTAACAAAAATAATCTTGCTCGACTACAATGTGTTTTATGTCCCTCTTTTTCGGTGCCAATGGGCAGTAAGAGGTAATGGAGTCAGGGAAGAAGATGGGTACACGCTTGTTAACTTGAATCATTCTCAAGTTTCATTTATTAGATATCCATACATATTAGCTTCTCAGGCTAAACAAGTCTTTTATTCTAGAGAGGATGATACTTCAAGCTGGTATGTTGTTCTAAGAGGTCCATCAAGAAGATACAGTGAAGAAGAAGAAGAAGAAGAAGAAGAAGGCACATCAGATATTGGACCGTTTCCATCAACTGTTGATATGGAAGTTGAAATAGATGAAGATCATAATGCCCGAGCTGATTGTGAAGGCATATATGTGTGATTGCCTTTATTTTGTGTTCTTTGTTGTGTGATTGGCTTTAAGTGTTTTATGTGTCCATTCTGTGTTCTCTGCTGTGTGATTGGCTTTTTATGTTTTCTGTGTCCACATATGTATTTTTACTTTTTTGTACTAATGAAAGTGTTATGTGTTTCAGGTGAATTAATATGCCCCGCACTAGGAGAGCAACAGCTACAGACTTGAACAAAGACACAAAGAAGGTAACGAAAAAGGTCACCAAGAAAGCAACCAGTAAGGTGACTAAGAAGCAACAAGATGAGGTGGAATATGTGTGTACAATCTATAGCCCACCACACCATGAAGAGCCTGCACCTACTGAAGCGTCCGAAAGACCTGGAGAAACAGAAGAGGGAGAAGAAACAGAAAAGGGAGAAGAAATAGAAAAAAGAGAAGAAGCTGAAAAGGGAAAAGAAACTACAATGTGTGATGAGGAGGAAGAGCCTGCAATGTGTGATGAGGAGGAAGAGCCTGCAATGTGTGATGAACAGGACGAGCAAGAAGCCGGATCAGGTCAGTTGGAACTGAATGAAGAGAGTGCTCCAGGTCAGGCTAAGCGACAGAAACATAGAGGACCAACAAAGATGAAGCACATCGCAAAAGATCCAAATGCTCGAGAAAGAGTTGATTTTAATGATATGGGAGAACCTATTGGTGAAGGATCAGTGAAGTTGTCTTCATACCTAGGTCCTTTAGTGCGGGAACACGTACCAGTCACATTTGATGATTGGAGGAAAGTCACTGAGGAAATAAAAATGGTTCTATGGAAATCTGTTCAGGTAACACGTACATCACATTTACATAGCTGATTCAGGTATCTAATATTTATTTGTTTGTATGTGACTGTAGGCAAGATTTGAGCTTGACGAAGATTGCGAAAAGATTGTTGTGTTGAAGCAGTTGGGATGTTTATGGAGGGCTTCAAAATCAAGACTAATGTCGCAGATAAAGAGTAAAGCTACAAACCAAGAGAGGAATAATTTGAGACCGAAGAATGTTTCACCTGTTGAATGGCGAAAATTTGTGAAGTGCAAAACTAGCTCAGCTTTTAAGGTAAAACTACTGAATGTATTTGGGTTTCTCCATTCAATATCTAATATTCACTATATGTATGCTACGTTGTCAGTGAGACATACAAGGAGAGGAGGAACAAACAAATACCTCACACTTGTAGCTGTAGAGGAACGGTTAGGCTGGCTGAAGATATGGTGTTATTCCTTCCCTTAACACTTTACTTGATCACTTAAATCTTTCCATTTTAATCGTTTTTGTTTTTTCATCAGAAACAAGAGTGTAGAGATCCATCTCAAGTTAGTAGGCTAAAGGTGTGGGTCAAGTCACGCACAAAAAAGGATGGTACACCAGTCAATACAGTAGCAGCGGATAAGTTTGTAAGTTGTCATGTTTTGGCTTCAAATGGTTTGTCTTCTATATTAGCATGTTAACATGTTTCTATGTTGCCAGAAAAAAGCAGCTGAGCTGGTTGGTAGTGATAGTAATTCAACAAACTCAAGTGTAGATCCTCTTACAGCTCTTTTAGGACCTGATCATCCTGGTCATTTGAGGGTGATGGGTAGAAACATTGGGAAGACGAAATTAGCTTGTTTTCAAGTGAAAAAACAGTTTATGGCTGAAATGGCAGAGAAGCAATATAAATTGCAGAACAAAGTCTTTGAGTTGGAATCTGAGATTGCTAGAATGAAGAAACAAGTTAGCTTTACTCAAACATATATATTTTGACGGTCATGAATCTGAAATCTGTTTTTTTGTTGCAACATGAACCTGAAATAGGGGAAAACTCAGCTACTACCAGAAGAAATGTACGTAATCAATGTTCATTTTATAAATTTTTTTGCTTTGTATTTGCTGATGGTTGTAAATAATATTTTTATGTAGAGTGTTAACAAAAGAGCACAACCTAAGTGTGTCTTGGTTGATTGGTCTGGTTCGGATGAAAACGTTGCTGAGGGATGGATTATTTCATCTGAATCGGAGGACTTTGTGAATGACATCCCCTTAGGCCCTCTTGCTATTAAGTACTGGTGGAGACTGCAATCAAATCAGATGGATTTCTTTGGAGACCTGCTAGTCGTATGTTTACTGTTGAGCACGCCGTTGGGGAGATGATTGCATGGCCTGCCAGTAAATGTGTTATGTCAAAAGATGGGATATTTACTGAAGTAGTGTAAAGAACCAAAAGCTTTGGTGGATCATTTGTCTCTTGGACCAAATGCGGTAAAAGTTTTTGTGGATGTGGTTCATGTTCCTGATACATTTTTGTGGAGACCTAGGCATGAAATGACTCACCTTAGGGACACTGTTAAGCATTTTGTTGCATGGCCTGCCAATAAGTGTGTGTTCGATAACACCACAGAGTCATCAAGCCATAGATCTCCTCTTCAGAATCAAACTTCTTCTCCTATAGGAAAACCTGCACAGCTGCTACGTGTTATGCATCACCAGGTTCTAAATCAAGCAATCATTCTCCAAAAGCTATCCTTACTAAACCACAACCATCTTCTCCCCTTCGAAGATCACAGGTACATTTGGTGTACATTGTATTAAATAGCTGTTTTCCTTATTTTATTCACTGAAATATATTGGTTTGTCTTGTAAACATTGTAGCGCCAGATTCAAAATGAAGCTGCTAAAGAGAATCAGAAATGCAAGTTGATGTCCATTAAAAGAAAGAAGCAAGTGGTTGCAAAAGGACGTTGGGCTTCAGACAACCCGGACATTACAGTTCCCTTTGTTCCCTTGGGACCTAAAAGAGCTAAAGTCTGGATTGATGTGGTGAAGGTGAATAAGGCAGAGGTTTGGCGGCCATCTACTGAGATTGAGAATATGGGAGATGCACATGTATTGCATGGCCAAAGAAAAAAGTGATCTTATGTTAACTACTGTTAGGTCTAATGTACTACTCTTTCTACTTGGATAACTTAGACTAAGTGATACACTTATAAATGTTTTGTATTAGTATTGTGTCGGATTGAGACTTGTAGTTTGGTACCGCTTGTTGAATTAATGTTGCAGGTTGTGTGTTTGAATATATATATATATATATATATATATATGTTTGTTTTTACATACAAATCGAGCAGGCTGTGGTATATCGAGGGACAAGGAATTGTCTGATTTCCAATTAATCATAACGATTTTGCAATCGATTTCTTTTTTGTCAACGCAATCGATTTCTTAATGTTGCACCAGTCATATAAATTATTTAATAACGTTTGAAATTACATGCATAACATCTACTGATTTGTAGCCACGTCAGCTCTCACTATGTTTAATATGTGTCTATCATACACCGTTTATAGTTAAATTTATAACAAAAAAAAGGAGTTTAAAATAAATAATTTTGAAAAGTTGGAGATTGAAATGATTTAAATGGAAGCTAAAATTTATTTTGTTTTTTTTAATGAAAGTTAAGATTTTTATTGGGTGTTTTTTTATCAGTTTTTTTTTCTCTTTTGTCAAGAGCAGTTTTTTTCATTTTTAAAAGAAAAATCTATCAAATAGATATTTTTTGAAGTTTTTGTTACAAAATAAACCTCAAAGAAAAAATGACCAAAATAATTTTTTTATTTTATTTTCAAAATTTAATATTTTTTTTATTTGTTTTAATTTTAAGTTTCATCTCCAAAATTTCACCTCATAACTCTAAATCTGAAGTTTAGATTAATTAACTCAACGGATATAAATGTATATTTATACTTTTTATTAAAATTTATTTTGTTCATTTTACTCTTTAAACACTATTTTGGTAAGAAAAAATATTTTTAGATCATTTTTAGGGTATTTTCTTTTAAATAATAGTTTCTTGATTAAAATGAGAAGTAAATTTTCTTTTATAAAAATCAATGTATTTGAACGATTAGTCTGTCAAAAAAAAATCATTGATCAAAACGGTTTCCCTCTTTTGGGCTTTAGACTCTCTCTAGTTGGGTTTAGTTTATTCTAAAAACAATTAAGAGCTTTTGGCTGTAAACACGTGAAGCATTAAAGAATTCCACCCGATTAAGTGTCTTTTTCACCTTTTTCATCCAAATCTTATCCTTTTGTTGAAGTTTTTCACCGTAGCACTGTTCAACTTCATCTTTACTTTCTTCAGTAAAAACTAGGGTTTCATACCTCTCTCTTCGCGCGCAATGTCTTCAAGCCTTGATAAAGCTTTGTTAAGCATGTCTCTGGAAGAAGATGAGGAGCCGTATAATCTACCAGATCTACCGGAATTTCGTTCTACGTCGAGAAACGAAATGAGTTTAGTGGGGCGATTACTAAACCCACAGTGTCAAAAGATGTCAGATCTGATACTAGACATGCCTAGGAAATGGCAGCTCTATGATAGGGTTAAAGGAATTGCCTTGTCTAAGGATAGATTCCAGTTTATCTTCAAGTATGAGCAGGATTTGCAAGATATTCTTGACAGAGGAGTTCACTCTTTCAACCAATGGTCCCTGGTGCTTGAAAGATGGGTGGAGAAGCCTCCTCCAGATTACTTGCAGCACCTTGTTCTTTGGGTCCAGATGAGAAACGTTCCGGTTAACCACTACACGCTCAAAGCACTTACTGCTCTGGGGGAGTTTGCAGGACAAGTGATTACAGTGGCCTTTGACCCAGAAAAACCACAAGTGAAAGATTATGTCAGAGTTCAAGTGAGGTTTGATGTTTCTAAACCTCTTCGGAGAGCTAAGAAGGTGAATTTACCCAATGGGGAAACTATTAACATTCTCTATGACTACGAGCGTATTCAGAAGAGATGTTACCACTGCCAAAGACTCACACATGAACAATCAGTTTGTCCGATTCTGAAGCTGAAAAAAGATCAGGGGATTGACTTGTCATTATCCAAGAATTCGGTAACAAAGTCTAATGAGAAGAAAATTATTACCGAGGATGATCCTCTGTTTGGTGTGGTGTTGGAATCCCAAGTTGGGTTAATCCCAGGCTCTGAAAGACCAAAGATAGCGCCTGAAGTATTACAAGGTATGAGACAATATTTATTGGCAGCGGAGGGACATGAGAAGATGGCTCGTAAAGAAAGAATTAAAGAATCACTGAAAGGTTTGGAGAATGATCCCATTGGACAGAAAACATGTCTGAGATTAGAACCCCCTCCGGTGATTACCACGGTCTTAGATAAACAAAAAGGGGTTGTCTTTGATTTCCAACATCAAGACGAAGTGCAGAGATCTGTAAAGGCAAAACTAGGGGACAAACTAATGGCTGGAGCTATTCAAGCAGGTAGATCACTTGGAAGCAATGACCAAGAACTCTCCTTCTTTTCTGATCCAGGAAATGCTCACGACTTTACTTCTAAAGGATTTTCTTTTCATGGTGGTTCTACGGGTTATGAGTTTGGTGTCTCTGACACGGGCTCTTCCGGGACTAAAATGAGAAAGAATAAGCCAAGAAAGAGACCTGGAACTTACAAGAGGAAAGGAAGAGTGGTAGTGAAGGAAGATGAAACAAAGTCTACTGAAATGGAACAGACTCAGATGGTAGCCAGCGAAGCAAAGAGAAAGGCCAGTGAAGATGTGGAGACATCCCAAAACTCTGCAAGGTTTAAGAAACCATTGGTGGTCCCAAGTGAGGGACCGTCCAATATTTAAATGGCTATGATTAGTTGGAATTGCCAGGGCCTGGGCCGTGCACAGGATTTGGTGATTCCAAGATTACGGGAGCTGCGTAAAGAGCATTTCCCGGATATACTATTTCTTATGGAAACTAAAAATAAAAGAGATGTTTTGGAGGACCTGCGGGTGTGGTTGGGCTATGATAGACTTGTAACGGTGGAACCAAGAGGTTGTAGTGGCGGTTTAGCCTTGTTTTGGAAGAACTCGATGGGTGTAGTTATAAAGTTTTTAGACAAGAACCTAATCGATTTGGAAGTTCAGTCCAGTAATAGCAGGTTTTTTGTGACGGGTATTTATGGAGAACCGGAAAGAAGTGCTAGACCAAAAATATGGGAGAGAATGATGCGTATTGGAGTCCAAAGGAAAACAGCTTGGTGTGTTTTAGGAGATTTCAATGAAATTCGAAATAATGGGGAGAAGATTGGTGGTCCAAGAAGAAGTGAGGCTTCTTTTGAACCTTTCAATGACATGCTCAGAGCAGGGGAGTTAGTGGAGTTGCAAGCCTTTGGCAATAGTTTTACTTGGGGTGGACAGAGAGGTAAGCTATGGATTCAAAGTAAGCTTGATAGAGCTTTTGGGAATAAAAATTGGTTCAAGATGTTCCCGGCTTCAAATCAATCTTTTTTGGACAAAAGAGGATCAGATCATAGACCCGTCTTGGTCAAGTTGGTGTCATCACAAGAGGTTTACAGAGGAAGTTTCAGGTTTGATTCTAGGTTCCTAAACAAGCCTTTAGTCAAAGAGGCAATAAAGAAGGCATGGCTGACGAATCATTCCTTCTTTGGAGTTTCAGTATCAGACAAACTCAAGAAGTGTAGGAAAGCTTTGAGCATATGGAAGAAAACACAAAGTTTCAATTCTCGTGATAAACTGGTTCAAATTCAACAGGAATTGGAAAGAGTACAGTCATCTAATCAACCTTCACTGGTTCAGATGGGTTATCTCAAAAAAGAACTTTTGAAGGCTTATCGAGAGGAAGAGAAATACTGGAGCCAAAGAAGTAAGGAGAAATGGACCACAAAAGGGGAGAGAAATACAAAGTACTTTCATGCAGCAGTGAAAGCGAGCAGAGCCAAGAACAGGATTATCAAACTCAATGATAAAAATGGTGTGCCTCAGTTTTCAGAAGCATCTAAGGGCGAAGTAGCAACACAGTACTTCCAGGATCTCTTTAAGTCGGGGACCCCAGATTCTTTCCAAGACTTTTTTTCGGGTTTCAGAAGCAGAGTCACACAGTCGATGAATGAGCAACTAACAAGAGAAGTATCCAAGGCAGAAGTTAAAGAAGCGGTTTTTTCCATTAAACCGGGAAGTGCCCCAGGACACGATGGCATGACGGGCTTATTTTTTCAGAAGTATTGGGCAACGGTTGGAAATCAAGTCACGGAAGAAGTCAGAACTTTCTTTATATCCGGTTATTTTCCTCCTGATTGGAACTACACATTATTGTGTTTGTTACCAAAAATCAACAACCCGGTGGAGATGTCTGACCTCAGACCAATCAGTTTATGCTCGGTACTATACAAGATTATATCAAAAATTCTTGTTTGGAGACTAAAACCGTTGCTTCCAGCCATAGTCTCGCCCACTCAATCTGCTTTTGTTGAAGAAAGGATGATCACTGACAACATCCTCATTGCACATGAAATCATCCACGGTTTGAGGACTAATGACAGGAGGTCCAAGGAGTATATGGCGATCAAGACTGACATGTCTAAGGCTTACGATCGTGTGGAATGGCCATATCTAAAAGCCTTGTTATTGGCATTGGGTTTCGAACCTGGATGGGTGGAAAAGGTGATGTTTTGTGTAACGACTGTTACTTTCTCAGTCTTAATAAATGATCAGCCCTTTGGAAGAATAAAACCAGAACGGGGACTTCGTCAAGGGGATCCACTGTCACCATTCCTGTTTGTTTTATGTACTGAGGGCCTTATTCACAAGTTGGGAAGAGCTGAGGAAACAGGGGACCTGCATGGGATGCAGTTTTCTGATCAAGGACCTGTCATTCACCATTTATTGTTTGCCGATGATAGCCTACTGGTTTGTAAAGCGACGAAGGAACAAGCCACAATGCTAATGAAGATTTTAGAATCCTATGGTGTTGCCACAGGACAAAAGGTCAATTTGCAAAAATCGGCTATTACTTTCGGAGCAAAAGTCCAAGAGTCTTCAAAGGAGGAGATAAAGGGGATTACAGGGATTACAAAGGAAGGTGGATCTGGTGTTTACCTAGGTCTCCCAGAATGCTTTAGTGGTTCCAAAACAGAGATGTTGGCCTATATCTATGATAGACTCAAAGACAGATTATCCGGATATTTTGCTAGATGTCTCTCTCATGGGGGAAAGGAGATCCTCCTTAAAGCGGTGGCAATGGCAATGCCGATATACGCTATGTCGTGTTTCAGATTGACTAAAAAATCATGTGACAATCTAACACAAGCTATGGCAGATTTTTGGTGGAATGCACTTGAGCACAAGAGGAAGATTCATTGGGTTAGCTGGAAAAGATTGTGCCTCCCAAAACAGCAAGGCGGACTCGCTTTCAAAGAGATTCAGGGATTTAATCAAGCTTTGTTGGCCAAACAAGCATGGAGACTACTCGACCAGCCTGACTCTCTGTTTGCGAAGGTTTTTAAAAGTAGATACTACAAGAACTCAGATTTTCTTGAGGCAAAAATGGGACAGAGACCTTCATATGCGTGGAGAAGTATCTTGTATGGTAGAGAACTTCTTCTCAAAGGGCTAAGGAAACAAGTGGGGAATGGGAAATCCATTTTGGTGTGGTCACAACAGTGGATAGTTGACAGTGTCATGAGATTGCCTCTAATGAAGAATATCATGGTCGATTTGGAGCTTAAGGTCAGTCATCTTATTGATGAAACTCAGAGGGGATGGTGTTTAGACAAGTTGCAAGAACTGTTTTATCAAGAAGACATAGACATGATAATGAAGATGAAACCGGTAGTGGACCATGAAGATTTTTGGATTTGGGTTCATAATAGGAATGGAGTGTATTCAGTAAAATCAGGTTACTGGTTGTACACTGAGAATTCTTCCTCTCAGGAAAAGATCATGGCCAACACTCAACCATCCTTAAATGCCCTCAAAGAATCAGTTTGGAAGATCCCAACTTCTCCAAAAATTAAGTCATTCATATGGAAAGCTCTAAGTAATGCTATACCCGCGGGAGATTTGCTGGTACATCGAGGGGTGAAAATGGACCCATGTTGCCTACTATGCGGCCTGGAAACTGAAGCACCGAACCATATCTTATTCTCTTGTTCGGTGGCTAGACAAGTGTGGGCTTTATCTGATATTCCCCAGCCTGAAGGTGGTTTCAGTTCAACTTCTCTATTCACAAATTACCACTACCTCAACAGATTGGCCTTAAATGAAAAAGTTCCTAAGGAGATAACAAGGATCTATCCATGGATTATGTGGTTCCTGTGGAAAAATAGGAACAACTTGGTTTTTGAAGGTAAAAGTTTTATTACAATGGACATTGTGATGAAAGTCAAAGAGGAAGCAGAGCTATGGTTCTTGGCGTGGGAGTTGGAGAAAAAAGAGGAGGAGGAGAACAAAGTCGAAGAGAGGCTGTTGCAAATCAAGTGGACCACACCACCAGAATCCTGGCTTAAATGCAATGTCGGCATATCCTTCTCAAAAGGAAAAACAAGAGCTGGAGGTGCATGGGTTCTACGTGATAGTAATGGTAAAGTCTTGATCCATGCTCGGAGAGCTTTTAGTAATGTCGCACATGTCGAAGATGCTTGTTTTCAGGTGATGTGGTGGGTAATTAAGAGCATGGAATCACATAAGCTAAACAAAATAATCTTTGCGCTTCAAGATCGGTTTATTGTAGGGTTGGTCACAAGACCAAAAGCTTGGCCATCCTACAAATTCCAGAGCACAGAGCTAATCAGGGCTTTGGCCAATATTGAATGGTGGCGCGTGGTGAACGAAGATAAATCAACTAACAGAGGGGCTTCTCTCATTGCAAAAAGTGTGAACACCTCTAATCAGATGCAATCGTACGTAGCGTTCGGGGCACCTGAATGGTTAGCTGTTTTCTTTGGTGATGAGAGACTCTCCGCCCTCTGTTTAGGTTGATAGGTATTTTGAAGAAACTTGGAGTTTTCATAGAAAGGGTAGACTGTTTTTATGTTCAAACAGATTTGTGTTTTCAGATTTTCATAGACACATGTGTCTGTTTTGATCTTGTTGTTGCCTGTAACAGAATGTTAATCTCTTTGATGAATGAAAAACTCAGATGACAAAAAAAAAAGAACGATTAGTCTGGAAGCCCATAACGCAAACAACGTAGATTATGTGGACCCACAGAGGCAGAGATGAGAAAATTCAGGTCGAAGAGAATGGAAATATCCAGAAATTACGGGGTCCTCCTATAGCCAAATTTCTCTTTCAAAACCAACAATTCGAAAAAAACAACCTATCGCGTCGTCAACAGCTTTCGTTTTTCCAATAAAGTTACCTTTCAATTATCACTTTTATATACACAGATTTGCGATCTGCAATCGCGTTTGTGATAATCAATGACAGAACCAGAAAGATTAGGAGGTATCTCCCTGAGTTTTCCTGCGACGGCCTCTTCCCCAAAGACTCTTCCCCGGAGGCTCCGCCGCCGTCTTCTCGAGCCGAAAAGCCCCGTCTCCGCCGAAGAGATCGATTCCAAACTCAGAGATGCTGATCTCCGTCGTCAGGTAAACATTCAAACTTTGACGTTAGCCGAATTCATAGAAAGATCCTGACTTTTTCTGTTTGTTTGCAGCATTACTATGAATCACTGTCGACCAAGGCACGACCTAAGACGAGAAGCCCGAGATCGCCACCTATCGAGGAGCTTAGTCAAAGACTCGAATCGAAGCTTAACGCTGCTGAACAAAAGAGGTAAGAGATTTTTATTTGGTGTTTAATGATTTAAACAAAGCATAGAAATGAATGTGACGAATTTGATATTTGATGATGTAATGCTTCAGGTTAAGCATTCTGGAGAAGGATTTAGCTCGTTTAGCGAAGCTAGATGACGCAAGACAAGCTGCAAAGAACGGGCTTGTGCAAAGAGTTGAGAAGCAGCGTGATGAGTTGGAGACCAAGGTTGAAGAAAGGGTTCAAAAAGCTGAGAAGAATAGGATGCTTCTGTTTAAAGCCATGGCGCAAAGGAGAGCGGCAAAGAGACAGCGAGCTGCACAGAGCTTGATGCAGAGAGCAATTCAGGAGAATAGGTACAAGGAGAGTGTGCGTGCGGCTATTTATCAGAAAAGAGCTGCTGCGGAGAGTAAACGGATGGGGATTCTTGAAGCGGAGAGGAGGAGAGCCAACACGAGGTTGAGACAGGTTTTTGGAGCTGCTAGTTCTGTGCAGAGTCAAAAGGAAGCTGAAAGAAGGAAAATGAAGGATCGTTTAGAAGAACGACTTCAAAGGGTATGCTTAAAGTTTCAACCTTTTATCATTGTTTGTGTAATTGGCCATGGTTTGTCATCGTTTGTTTTGGCATTTGTTAGGCCAAGAAGCTGAAAGCACAGTATCTGAGGCGAAGGAGAGGCGTTGACAGTGCACGTCAGAGATCAGAAGCAATGCGAAAGAAGCAAGAACGTCTTGTGAGAATGTTAGAAAGGTTTATGTTCTCCTTTAAAAGCCTGTAAGATCTTTCACTGTTTTAGTTTGATGGTCTGACTGTCGTTTTAAATAATCTCAGGTGCTGGAGGAGATTTACAAAGTACAAGAAATCTACTATTGTCTTGGCTAGAGCCTATCATGATTTGGGGATTGATGCAAAGTCGATTGAGTCAGTGCCGTTTGAGCAGTTGGCCATTCAGATGAACTCTGTTGCTGTAATTCGAACAGTGAAAGAGCTGCTTGATCGTTTGGAGATCCGACTCACTCTATCTCAGGGATCTACTGTGAAGAATATTCATCATCTTCTTAAGCATATCTTTCCACCAGCTCGAAGAGGAAATTCGCCTAGTTCTGAGAGTCAAAGCGAGCAAAGGTCACCTAAATTCAAGAAGATGGGACATGAGAAACTCAAAAACATTGCGAGATACCCAGCTAGAATATTTCTTTGTGCCTACATGATCAAACAACATCCAGATGCAATTTTTAGAGGAAGAGGTGAACATGAAATTGCGTTGGTGGATTCTGCAACCTTTCTTATTCGAGAGTTTGAATTGTTGGTGAAGATTATATTGGAAGGACCGGGCGACAATGTATCTCTGTTAACTCCAGGTCCAAAAAAGTTCAGATCTCAGTTAGAAGCATTCGATAAAACTTGGTGCTCTTACCTGGAAGGATTTGTAGTTTGGAAGATTAACGATGCTAAGCTCTTAGAAAACGAGTTAGCCAAAACTCAAAAGCCAGAGCTGTATGAGGGGTCAAAACACACTTCTTTAAATCAGAAGCCAGTATGTTTGCTACTTCCCTTTCCTTTACCTTAACAAGATTCTGTCTACATGAACCATGGAAGGTCGGAAGCTTGATAGGGAGAATGACTATTCTTTTCGTTTTTCAGCTGAAGGTATCTTCTCCAACTGTTCGGACCATACTCACTGAAACTGATGGTGGTGGAGCAGGAGAATCTAAAGCATCTGCAGATTCGCTTCGTCAATCTTCATCTTCTCCTGGATCATCATGTTCCTCTCCGTCTTTGAACTCTGGTAATATTACCAATCAGTAACCTTTAAAAGCTCACAGATTATGCAATATTTCGTCATCTGACACGACCTTTTCTAGCAGGAACTGAGGCCATTTTTCCTCCAAATGTGACAGGTCTAGATGCAACGTTGGCCAGTGAGAACGAAGTAATAGTAAATGAAATTGTCCATGAAAATAGCAGTACTTTTGCTGATAGCTTCGATGCTGCCACCGGGGATTCAAGCAACTTTCAGGTATGTGACTATTAGCTTTATAATTTTCTTATATATAGTCTAATTCATTATTCTGATTTCACAAATCTGTGAACTATTATTTTTATCTACTGGACTCATATTTCTTCACTTTCTCGATATGGCAGGTGAAGGTTAAGGAGACAATGGAAAAGGCCTTCTGGGATGGCGTCATGGAGTCCATGAAACAGTCACAGCCAGATTTTAGCTGGGTTATTAAACTCATGAACGAAGTTAGGGACGAACTCTGTGAGATATCTCCCAAAGATTGGAGACAAGAGATTGTTCAAACTATCGATACAGATGTGCTGTCACAGGTGCTTATTATTGCAGCCTTAACTCAACTGTTGCTACAACAAATACGCTATGTACTTATATGTATATTTTTCATGGCATGATTCAGTTACTGGCTGCGGGAAATGTCGACATGGGTTATCTTGGAAATATTCTAGAGTTCTCCCTTGGCATTTTATTGAAACTCTCGGCTCCAGCCAACGAAGAGGAAATCAGGAGTACGCACCATAAATTAATGACAGAACTTGGAGAGATAGTTCCAACTGAAGACCAGTCGAATTCGTCGTATGCAGTTCTAATGGTCAAGGGACTACGCTTTGTTTTGCAGCAGATCCAGGTATGCCTATTTACTCTACTTTGTGGACATAATTGTTAATCGTTTCTTAGCTCTCTGCATAGCATGAAATTTGTAATAGGAAGTTGCATATAACCATTAACCACCATATAAGCATAATAGCATTTAAAAACCGGAAAGAAACACATGGTGTCTAATTGGCAATACATTTTTCATGTGATACGTTCTTTTATTGCAGATTCTGAAGAAGGAAATCAGCAAATCTCGTTTGAAACTCTTGGAGCCACTTCTCAAGGGACCTGCAGGTCTAGAATATCTGAAGAAGTCATTTTCCAGTCGGCATGGTTCCCCAGACCAAGCTGCTTCCTCTCTGCCGTTGACAAAGCGTTGGCTTTTTAGTGTTCGCAGAGAGGCGGAGAAGGAGTGGGATGAACATAAAGATGCACTTTCTGCTGTCACAAATAACAACCCTAGATCATCAGGCCTCCCTTCAACCACCATGCGAACTGGGGGCAGTGTCCCCTCTGTTTCAAAAGTCAATGCCCCTTCGTCGCCATTTCCAGGTTTGGTCTCAATCTATCAACGTACTCATCTTTATAGTATTTTTGTTAAAGGACCCAGTTCAGCTTAACTCAAACCAAGTGGTAAATTTCACCTGTAGATCCCAAACTTGTTTCCGCAAATTAATGGATAATATTTCATCTTAACAAGCTATCAATATTCTAAGTGGCTGTTAAGGGTTCTAAACTATATACGCCCATGATATCAATATTCTATGTGGCTGTTAAGGGTTGTAAACTATATGCGCCCATGATATTTCGTTGAATCCAGATCTGTACTCATTTGTTGATTCATGTGCACACGCTGGTGATGTTCTATTGCAGGTATTGAACTGTCAGAGTGCAAAGGAGAAACTGTGGATCTTCTTATTCGTCTTGGCCTCTTAAAAATGGTGAGCGAAATTGGTGGTCTTACTTTAGAAACTATCCCCGAAACATTTCAACTCAACCTCACTAGACTGAGAGCTATTCAATCCCAAATCCAGAAAATTATTCTAGTCTCCATCAGGTCAGTACTCAGTAGTGACAAAACGTACCTCTATTCCTCCCTAATTCACAGTGACGAGTATAATCTCTTTTATTATCTGCTCTGTGTCTTTCTTTTAGTGTGTTGATCCTTCAGCAAACTCTTGCAAGCGAAAACTCATCCCCAACTGACATGGAGACCATTACATGGACTTGCGTTAACCAGCTCTACGAGATGTTAGATGCAAAACCCGATGCGGGTCTTTCAGAAATCATGGAAACATTCTCCGAGCTTCTTGATTCTGACGATGCAGAGTCAAAGAAACAAGTGATTGCAAACATGCTTGTGAAAAGCTTACAAGCAGGAGACCCAGTGTTCACACGTGTGTCACAGACCATATACCTCGCGACTCGAGCCGGAGTTTTGGCGGGTAACAACACGAAGAGAAAGCAGTTGGTGGAAACAATGCTAAGAAGAATCGGAGCAGCTTCCCTCTCGGACAAGGTTATAGAGGTTTCAGACATTCTTGTCCTTGTGGCGAATGTTTCGCGTAATGTTCATGGATTGTGGTACGAGGAATTGCTGAAGAAACCGAATTGAAAGATTGTGAACCTGTTTGGGTTGACTGTGGTTTGATCAAGATATGTGTTTGTAGATGTGAGTGAGAACGATAACACGTTTGTATTTATTTAATGGGAAATTTGAGTGGATAACCAAATAAAAAATATTAATTCACTAGATGACCATAGTAAAATTTAAGCTATAATACACTATCTATATTATATAATAATTGTCATATTACCTTTTTTTTTACACACACATGTTCAAATGATTTTTTTTTTTACAAATTTATTTTCTCCTTCAACTTTTAAATGCTTTTAGTTTTTGTTAAAACAATTATTAAACTTTATATTTTATATATTAAAAACATACATTTTTTTCTATACATGACATGATTTGAAAATTTCAAAATAGACATATATTTTATTAGAATTTATATAGTATTACATATACTTGATTTAAAATATATAATATTTTACACATTTAAATAGTATAGTTGGATTTTTTTTTCAAATGAGAGATAATTTTATTGTTTTCTATTCTATTTAGAAATGTTATATACAATCTCTCTCTCTCTCTCTCTCTCTCTCTCTCTCTCTCTCTCTCTCTCTCTCTCTCTCTCTCTCTCTCTCTCTCTCTCTCTCTCTCTCTCTCTCTCTCTCTCTCTCTCTCTCTCTCTCTCTCTCTCTCTCTCTCTCTCTCTCTCTCTCTCTCTCTCTCTCTCTCTCTCTCTCTCTCTCTCTCTCTCTCTCTCTCTCTCTCTCTCTCTCTCTCTCTCTCTCTCTCTCTCCCCCTCTCCCCTCTCCCCTCTCCCCTCTCCCTCTCTCTCCCTCTCTCCCCCTATCTCCCCCTCTCTCTCTATCTCCCCCTAATCTCACTCCCTCTCTCTCTCCTTAACTCTCTCTCCCTAACTCTCACACCCACATACACACGTATTGAGAACATTTTCACCAACTAGTTACCTTTCAAATAAGGTTATGTAGTGCTTTAAACGCATACTATACTACACAAGATTATTAGAATAAAACAGCTGAAAATGATTTGTAAATCAGTAAAGGTGTGTCGTGTTTCTCACGCAGACGTGCTGTGCAAGGAGAAAAATATCCCAAAGTGACCTTAATTGTCACATTCCACCTGTCACATCTTCTTATGGTTACTTTTTCAATTATCTCTTCACTATAGTTATTTAGTCAATTAACCCTTATTTAATACTACTAACTGTTGAACAAAATTATAATAGTAGTATTTAGTATTTTATACTTTCTAGTGTCCCGATTTACTATATTATGCTGAGTTATTTTCAAAAATGTGTTGTTTACAATCTATAGTGTCCTGTTTCACTCAATTAAATTGATCTTCTTGGGGGCAAAAATGTAAACACGATTTAAATTGGTTCCGAAGACAATACGAACAGATTGCTGTTGGGAAATGTCCATACCTATAATTATTGAGCAGAGACGAGGGAAAGCTGTTTTTAAGTGGGTGGTAATATATTAGAACAATTAGAATAGAAGTTGAAGAAACATATAGACAAAAGAAGATAATGCTGCTTTGAGACAAAAAGAAAGAGTTTTACTATTATTGTTAGCTATAAATTTTCTCAATTACTGCAAAATAACAAAAAAAAAAAAGGACGTCCTTTTAGGAGTTCAAGTTCAGTTGGTTGCCGATTTCGGTTGGTTTTATTATTAATTTTTGTAAAAGCCGATTTAGGTTGTTACCCACTAAATTAGTTTTTCTTCTTGTTATCTCCTTTGCTTTTTGTTTTCTTTTCCCAAAAAGTAAGTAACCTAAACTAACTTTATTAGTTGTAGTTAAAAAAAAAAATATTTTGAAATTTGAATGAATGTAGACGTCTCACATTATATTTTGTTTAGGATTTCAAACTTGAATGGTATCTTAACTACTTCTAACAGAGAAGCTGGTGACTTAGTGATGTAATTAGGGAAACAAAAAGTTAGGCATGATTTAGTCAATTTTAATAATAATATTAGCCTCTTCGGGTTGGATAATTTATTGAAAAAATTATATTCGGAGACAGTTTTCTAGTTCTTATTAGCATTATAGGTCACATTAAGCTACTAAAACAATTTTTTGTAACACCTTTTTTTCTTAAAAGAACTAGTTAACTTGTAACTAGGTTTATGATTAATGAAACCAGAAAAAGTTGTGTATTAACAAAACAAACCGCAACCACACATCTCTCTTTTCCATCGACAATCCAGATTAATTTTGACACAACCGACAAGATTTATATCAGCCACATCTACTGACTATTAGATTTATTTTTGCACTTTTAATTTTGATGGTCGAGATTCATTCTATAGTCTGAGCATTTACCTTCATCAGATCCTTTTTTTTCGTCACTCTCAAAAAAATCAAACAAATCAGATTCGTGAATTATTTTTAGAGAACTTTTGATATTACAAAGATATGTTGGATTATGAACTAATGGGAACGGGGTCTGTTTGTGAATTTCGTTTGTGGCTCCTTTTCAGATCTCCAACGACCATGTGCTTTAGATCTTTAACGACCTGCATGTTTTCTTCTTGAGGCCCTCAGGTCGGTGTTTCATTCCGAGTTTGATCCTCTGGTTCGAGATAGAATAGAGGAAGTTGATTCCGTCGAAGATGATTGCATGATTCTGGAGGGGTTTGTAATGGATTAACAAGCAAGTCAAGTGGAGAACATGTTTTTTAGAGTTACTCAAGAGGTTTGTGTTTTTTTCCTCAAATTTAATTGTAAGTCAAATTCTGATTTGGTCTTGAAATTGGTCTACCTTTCTAGGCTGAGCAAGCTAACCGTTTTAAGTGACTCACGGTGACCAATAGTGTTGTGTTCTAGATAAACTGCATTGCTCTATCTGGATTCTTCTTGAATATGTAATTTGTAAATTTGATCACTTCCAGATGATCAATGACGATGTTGAGAAGACTACTGACTGAGAAAAAACAACTCCTAAACAAGTTGAGATTATGTTTTAATTCCTCTTAACCGACGATAAAAGAGGAGATTTTTCTACATTGATGGCAGAGGAATGAAAAAGTTAGTGACAATATTGGGACCACATATCGGAAGAAACATTGAGTTGGAGAGAGCCCACACTGTTAGAGACGAAATATTTTTCTTCTTCTGTTTTGCTAGGGAATTTGTTGAGAGATGTAGAGAGCCCACACCGTTATCAATGAGTTAATATAAATATGCAATCATATAGGTTAACGGTGTATATGTGGATATCATGTACGAGGTGTACATGTGGATACCGAATATGAGGTACATGTGGATATTGTATATGAGGTACATGTGGATATTGTATATGAGGTGTACACGTGATTCTGTGTACATGGGGATAGCAATACCAATGTACACTTTGATTATAAGGAATACGTTTCCATGTTGACAATACTTTTTTGTTGTATATTAGAAACCAATTTTGAGGACAAGCAATATAAGTAAAGCAAAAACCAAAAACGTTCCAAATTGATGTATATATGGATTGTACATGTGGTAGCACTACATAAATGTACATGTTTGTTAAATTTTCTTTGTTGTACATGAGGTAACAAATTTTGAACGCAAGCAATAGACATACCTCTGTCCACTGATACTCACATCCATATTGTTTGTGTTCGTTTTCCCAACTTTTGACGCCGCACGACGAACATAATAAATCAAGAGGAAATACGAAAGAAAAAAGGATAATTCATTGTGTCACATACATTATCCAAAATTTATGAATCTACCTTCACTAGCTCAACTATAAAAAAAATATAACGTTCATGTATGTTTATTATTGAATTTTTTTTATGGTTTTTAAAATTTAAAGTCATGAGATCTCGATCACTTGCTGAGATTCATGTAAGTTTATTATTGAGTAAGAAGTAGTAGCTTAACTTTTTGGATAGTACATTCACTACTTTCCCATTTTTTAGTTTAAGGATGTTTTTGTTTTTAATGTTTTGGGACGTAATGTGTTTCATGATGTTTTCTATATTTCTAGAAACTTTTTTGTAAGATTTTTAAAATGTCTGTCTTATACTATGTACATGTGTACACCAAATTTATAAGGTACATGTGTACACCAACTTAACAATGTAATTATGTACACCTAATTTAGTATCCGCATTTGGCAACCTTAAGCTACACAACCATTAATTCATGCATGTGCACATATGTACAATAATATTATTCACACATAATAATATTATATTATGTGTACACGCCCGTGTCATATGTACAACAATTTAGAACCGTTGTACTCTATCTCCTAACCATCACTAGGACCCTAGGAATCTTGTTGATATCAATGACGAAGATTTTGGGTATACTCCCTCTCTTTGACATAATATATGACTTACAATCATCTTTTGATCCAAAAATCGCCAATCCAACCTACTTATGTACAGATTCACCACAACATTGATGTATTATTCATTTATCATGTACAACAATTATTTTTTTGATTCACTTTCGATGTACACGTGTACGCTTCAAATGGTATACCCAACTAAGTAGTACACCAACAACTATTTAACTTCTCGTTTACGCTATTGTAGAAGCTATCAACAAATTAACATATGTATATCAATAATGTGGATAATCCAAGGTGTACTCACCAAAGCATTCCTAAACTTCACGAAAATTTATATACCCAATTTCAGTAAATTTTCAATTTGGTTCTTTGCTAAAAAGACGGATAGTTTCTTCTCAATCATCCTGAACATGAAGCACTTTAAATACAACATTTTATTCTGATATGTATGGAGTATACAATTTTTTTTTGATATTTACATTATTACTTTGGGTAACAAGTGTATATATTTATTTTTGACAATTTACTGATTCACAACTATTTATATCTACATGTACATTCAACCAAGTTATCATGTGCATATATACATCTATGTGAGGCGTACCTTTTCATCAGTGAGGAGCATGTCAACACCCATGAGCTTTCCCCTTTCTATACGTTTTGTGCCTCCTAAAAAGGAAGGTGACGCGTCACCACCGTCTGAGAAGCACGGCCAGCCTTCAAATCGGAAAGCTGGGTTGGAGATGTCACCATCATCACAGACTCCTGTATAAAGATGAGAAATTGCCAAGAATAGCATAACTTAAGTACTACTTTGAAAAAATACACATTATCAAAAATATATTAACATTTGAGTTATATACTTTAATGATTATTGTTCAGGGTTTAGTGTTAAAAGAGGTGGGTTTGAGTTTCTAATTTTTTTAAAAATATTTAGAAAAATTAATTAAACCTATTTTCATCAAAAAATTAAGGTATTTTTGAAAATAGTAATTCATTAAAAGTAAATTTGCAAAGTGATATCAAAGTTAGGGTGATAAGCCGTAGAAAACTTCAACTTCATCCCAGCTAACTTGAAACATTCTCTCAAAAAACTACTCAAAAACACCTTGTCACGGTCTGAAAAGATAGACAAGGGAAAACCGTGTAGGCGAACAATCTCCTTCACAAACTACTCAACAACTGAGTGGGCAGTATATGGATGTTTGAGGCTCAAAAATGAGCGTGCTTACTCAGTCAATCCACCACTACAAATATGACATCTACTCAATGAGATTTTGGTAATTATCCATTGAAAGTTCTTCCCAAAATGATTAGGGACATGAATGGGTTGAAGTAAGCCAGCTGGTGAAAGTGTAGATGTCTTATGTGTTTGGCAAACACCACACTCTGCGACAAACTTTTGGACATCTTTCTTCAAGTTAGTCCAATGAAACAATCTCTGGATCCTTTTCACTGCCTTCAACACTCCAGAATGCCCACCAATTACTCCACCGTGATATTCTTCCAAAATCATCGCAATATACTTTAATTTTTTTGGCAAAACCAATCTTTCTTTATAGAAAAGGCGACAACCCTTCACTGTATAACCCGGTTTGTCAGAAGAACCATCTACCAATTCTTTTAGAGTTTGCTGAATCTGCTCACCCCCATCAATTTCCTCCAAAATCTCTTGTAACTGAATATTAGTCGGTTGCGTAAGAGCCATAAGTATCCCCAGAGAAGTAAACAATGGATCAGTCATTACTCGAGATAGCCCATCTGCCACTTTGTTGTCCACTCCAGCTTTGTTTACAATTCTCAAAGTCATACCCCAAAATCTTAGTAAGCCATCTCTGATAATCTAACGACACATCTCACTGATCTAAAAGAAATTTCAAACTCTTTTGATTAGTAAAGATAGTAAACCTTCTTTCCATCAAGTAATGTTTTCACTTTTGGACAGTCATTACTATTGCCATCAATTCTCTTTCATAAACTGGCTTGAGCTGCTCTCTGTTAGTTAACCCATTACTGAAATAGGCAATGAGCCTCTAATTCTGCATCAAAACCGTGCCCAACCCATAGCCTGAAGCCTCTGATTCCACAAAAAACTTCTCTTGGAAATTAGGCAACACTAAAACAGGAGCACTCACCATCTTCTGCTTTAGTACTTCAAAGGCATTATGTTCTTTACTACCCCACCCAAGGTTGTCTCGCTTACACAAATCTGTTAAGGGCCTCGCTACAACACCATATGCCTTCACAAAACGTCTATAATACCCCATAAGACCCAATAAGCTTCTCAATTCTTTTATTGTCCTTGGAGCTGGACATTTAGTAATTGCTACAGTCTTAGCTGGGTCAGTAGCTACCCCTTCAAACGAAATCACATGCCCCAAATAGTCCACACTACTCTGACAGATGAGCATTTTTTCCTGCTAGCAACTAGTTGATGATCAACTAACAGTTGTAAAACTTCCTTTAGATGCACCACATGATCCTCCATTGTTCTGCTGTACACCTGAATGTCGTAAAAAAATACCAGCACAAGGCATCTGACTCTAAACTCAGCGACACAATCTCCATTCTCGCAACCATTGTATACTGACCAATACAGAAGAATCTTTCTGCTCTTGCAATCCAAGAGTATGGATGATTACCATCCAACAATGGCATCTCAACTTTCCGCAATAACGCATCTCGATTGCTCAAATCAGAACCTAAAGACCGATATCCTAGCTTATTCACTTCCGGATTCATTCCTAAGTTCGGAGATGATACCTGATCCACGTTATGTGAAGTGCTTTCTTGATTCTGGTACATCGGAGCTTTTCCGTGAATTGATGATCTAAGTTTCTCCACAGATTTCACCGTCAATTGTAGTGTCGATTCCATCGAGTTTAATCTCGTATCCACCATTTGAAATTGTTTATCCGTCTCCGTTGAAGCATCCGATAATACCTTGTAACCTGCCGATAAAAACTTTAGCTGGTTATTCACGTCGTATAACGACGATTCGAGTTCACCGATTTGAACTGTCGATTCTTCCGTCATCCTCGTCGCCATGCTCGTTCGTCACCGCATCAATTGATAAGAATAAAGATGTATTTATTTGCTCCCACTAAACCAATTATAATCTCTAACTGTCAATAAAGTATAGAGCCAATTCCTGTAGAACAATTCTACCATGACCGAATCAATTTACAACTGAACCAAAAAACCAACTACAAATCCAGTACTTTATTTATACTTAAGTATTGTTGACTCATTTCTTCTGTTTTGACTCTAACAAACTTCTAACAACCATAGTAACTGCCACTTCACATCATCACTCTCTGTAACTGCCATCAAGCTCCCTCACGGTCTTCCCCTTCCTCACATAAACTCGACGAGGTCTATCAAGCCCAGACCAAGTAGCAAACTTACAAAAGACTGATATCAAAGAATCTAACTACGACTAGACGACCGCTTGTAATTCAGAGTATGTTATATTCTATAAATGTTAAATTTTCCACCTATAAAGCTTTATATGAACTTGATCTTCCTTAATAATAAGGATCCTTAAAGACAACCACATAGACTATACAACAAACCGCAAATACAATTATCAAAACATCGAACGTAAGAGCAGTCATGGCTTGATCACTAAGCTCCATGTTCCTTCCACCTAACCGATCAACCATATCGGGTATAGATTCATAATTCCGAAATTCTTGCTCTTTCGGATCCTCAAGCTTCATTCTCATCTTCTCAGCTTGACGACTCGCAACCTCCTGAGCCAGTGTCCAGTCATAGAATCTCCTACTCTCCTCGTCGCTCAAAACATCGTAGACTTGTCTTAGTTTCATGAACTTGTCTGAAGCTGTTTTAAGGGGTAATGAAGTTGTGTCTGGATGATACTCTTTCGATAATCTCCGGTAAGCAGATTTTATCTCTTCAAGATCAGCATCCGTGGAAATCCCCAAGAATCTGACAATGATACAGATACCATTTATATATTAATTTGGAAAAAAATATAAGTATCTTGAGGTCTTACTGGTAATGAGAATCAAAAGAGTCTTTGATTAGTTCCGCAAATTTGTCGTCACTGAAAAGATTGGTATCCTCAGGTTCGATCGGATCGGATCCTCCACCTATCCACCCATCGTCCGGGTTTTCCCAGTGGATTCTTGTGTCTACTCCAGGCAATGGTTTTGGTGGTCTTGTTGGACCTTGTGACGCGTGAATAAGGCTCACTCTTCTTGTCGTTATCTTTCTAAATGATCCCATCTTATCGATAAACTGCTTGCTGTTTTGGATTATTGGAAAACAAATCCATGAAGTTCGAGGATAAGTGGAAGCTGGAGAAGCCATGGCGTACTGTGTTTAAAGATAGTTTGTTATTTGTTTTCCCTCTCTTCTTTTTGATGTTTTTTGTTACGGTTTGGCCGTGGAAACTTGTCTCATGGCCTCAATATATGTGTGGCCTTGAGTTTCTATCTCTTCTTGTCCTATCTACTGTCCACTAGAATATGAATGAACAAAAATAAAGATCTATAGAAAATTTTAGTTCACATATTTTCTCTATTGGATAGTTTATGAATACTTTAAATTTTATATATTATTTGCCGCCAAATTATATCCTCAATTTAACATCCATTAAAAGTGTTGTATATGGCCAAATAATATATAAATTTAAAATAGGCTTAATAAGGTCAATATACAAAAGTGGGATGGTAATTGGAGAATTGTGCAAAAATAAAAACTATTTGCAAAACTGATTAGCCGAGCATGATAAAATGAAGAAATGATCCTTGGAACCAAATGACAGGCCTACTAGACGACATAAACCAGATATAGATAATAATTTAAGTAAAATTTTATGTCAATAGATTGTTGGAATGTAAACCCAAAGCTACTAGAGATCAACTTGCAAAGGCATTTCATTGCAACCATAAAAAGCAATTTTTTTTCGTATACAGCAATTGGGTTGTTCGGTTCTAAAATATTTTAAGAAAATATTCGATTATTTTCTCGTTTGTGAATAGTAGTTCAAATATAAGAATGTTATACTTCAGTAGATCATGGATTAAATCTTGAATTGACCTTCGGTAAATACACTAGCTACAATATTATTTATAAATACACATTTTTGGGTCAAATTATGAATGCACATTATAATCAAATAATACATAGATAATCTGTCTTTTCATGTTGATAGCGAAAAATAGTTATTGTATATTTACTTTGCATGCGTAATAATTGGATAATATATTATAGATTCGGGTTGAATTAATATAGAAAAAGTAATATAAATTTGTAAGTCTTAACCGGATTAAAAAAGTAAGCTGGATACAATAATTTTGAATCCTTTGTGCAAAGTTTATATGAGAAATATATAATGGATAAGTTACTGTGTTACCACATATATTTATTAGATTTGAAAATTCAAAATCTATGTATTAAGGATATAATATTTATTATACTAATATATGTTATATTATAATTCACAAATTCAAAATTTGTGCAATAGATTTGTTGACATCTGTTTCGGTGTTGGTTTTAAAATTCAAAATCAATATTTTTTCTTTATTTAGTAAAAACTTATATAACTTATGGAAATCAAATTATGTTTAAAAAGGTACTAAAATATCATAAGATACAATATTATAAAAAGTTGCATGCAAATTACATAAGATTTAGAACACTGACCATAGATATTAATCATTCAGACATAAAATCAACTATTTTTTCAAGATGAAAACAATAATAGCAGTAAAAACAACGCAACTACGTAGGATAAAACAAGAACGCTCCAATCTAATTATATAAAGAAGACATTTCTCAATTCTGGTTTAGCCACGTCATCAATTAGATGCACCATAGATTGACACATGTCTTTTTAAATGAAAGTCAAATGTTTTGTTTTAGTTTTGGCTTCCCCGAATATTTGGTTACGGGTTTTAGAATTGCGTTTGGGCCTATATCTAAACAAAAAGCAGACTCCTTTATGCCCACTTCTTCCTAATTCACATATCTAGGGTTCAATGGCTCTTTGAAGAGCAGATTCTCTCGACCAGCAATGGTGGTTCTAAGATAGCATATAACTCGACGCTTTGTCATTAATTTCCGTGCCGAAATCTGTTCATTTCATTTTGGTTTCGATTCTTCACCTCCTAACCGTTACAAATCGCAGTGATTCAACGTCATTAACGAAAACTTAACTCTTCTTGCCCACCACAACCATGATCTCACATTCAATGAATATTATCCTTCTTCAAGGCGGTGATTCTCACCTATAAAAAGAAAATCTTTCATCCCTTGAACATCATCCTCTCAGTTCATAATATCAAGAGAATTTTTATTTTCAGTATAATGGCTGCTTCATCTTTATTGTTCTATGATTTGAAGCCGAAGCATATTGACCTTTTGGTTCCAATGACATAAGAAACTTTCTCCGTGTAAGAAAATGTAACACTCGCATTTTTAGTTTAACTTAATAAATAATAATCTTCCTGAAAACTCCACTTTATTACCATAAATCCATCAATAGAATAAAATCCAGAAAAATATCCATAAACGTAAATCCATAAGTCTGAAAAGAAAAAAACACACAAAACACCGATCTGAAATGAGTCACTCCTCCTCAACAGTCTCACCTGAGATGGGGAAGAAAGACGGGTGAGCAACAGAGGAGTCACTCAGTGAGGTATGTGTTTCTAAATCTGAAGTCCATGGACCCGGTCATAACACTCTGAATAAATATAATTTAATTCTAATACGTAACAAACACGACACCTAAAGTACCCAAAGAGAAAACAATGATCCTAGCGAGATACACACCCGCTTCCCACTAACAGGCCAAAAACAAACCCGAATACGTGCTTGGTAACACACACCCGTAGACGATTTATCGACCTCAGCCTTGGGAACAACAAGTGGACTTTGTTGTGCCGCAACATCTCCACATAAAATATACTGGTCACAAACCTCCCTACGGAATTACGTCTCCGCAGTCGACCACAACCTTTCACCTCAATTCTCAACAAATAATTATATATATATATATATATATATATATATATATATATATATATATATATATATATTTAATATCAGTTCTCAATGAACAAGCAATGTTGAATCTTCTAACGACCTATATACGGTTTAATATAGAACCTAATAACTAAACAAGTAGACTCTAACAAACTCGATTTCACGAAGACGGAACACATTAGAACTAAATTATGTTTATTCAAAATCCTAAGCCGTGTACGTGAAGTTTGGGAATAGCCCTCACCTTAGCAATGTGAGAAAAGTGTTGTCTATGAACTCCAGCTGCTCATATAGACTCCAAATATGAAAACAGGGCGAAAAATCGAGTCAGAACGCCTTTCGAACGGTCAAAAACGGATAACCTGTGGTATGGTCAAAAAGTCAACCTGCAGGTCAAAGGTCAACCTGGTCAACTCTGACCCAAGCCGGTCAACCCTTGACCAAATTGAAATCCAATTGAATCAACCGGTTTTCCTTAACCGGATTCGATTTCAATTGGACCAGATCTAAATCAATTTCAAACCGGTTTAATCCTAACCGAAAATCAATTTCCAATAACCGACAAAACTGAAAATCAATTATTAAAACGAACCAGTTGACTCGCTGAGTTGACTCAGCCGAGTCGCCGAGTCACTGGCGAGTCAGCGAGTCAACCTGCGAGTCAGCGAGTCAACCGACGAGTCAGCGAGTCAACCGGCGAGTCAGCGAGTCAACCGGCGAGTCAGCTAGTCAACCAGCGAGTCAACCGGCGAGTCACGGGTGACCGGTCGCCGGTAGCGATGACGGCTTACCGAAAAAGTCACCGGCAGCGGCGGAGACGCGGCGGAAACACAACGGAGACGGCGGCTCCAGCGAACGGTGGCCGGTGATGGTGGCGCGTGGGGCTCACGCGCGGCTGCTCCAGCGACCTGCGGCGGCGCGTGAATCTCACACGCGTGGCTTCCGGCGGCACGTGGCGGTGCGTGGCGGTGGCTCTCCGGCTGATCTTTCTGCTACTAACTCGTCTCGACGTTCCGCACACGATGGTGACCTTAGATTTTCAAAATAACAAGCGGTTAACGAGATATCATCGATTTACTAAACGACTACATAAAACTAAAATCGAAAAAGGTGGTTCCAGTTTACCTTTGACGTTTTGTGGTAGTTCAACGACGGATCTGCTCTCTACCGGTGGTGGTTGCGACGGTACGGCCTCAAATCTCAGCGACGACTCAGTTTTGCAGAGTTCTCACACTGGGATTTTTCTGAAAAAAAAGGTGAGGCAACTCTGCTTAAATAGTGGCTTACCTAGGGTTTCCTGATGCTCAAATGGGCCTTGCTGGGCCGAGACAAACGGACCCAAATTTGGGTCGTTACAATTCTCCCCCACTAATAAGGGATTCAACCCCGAATCCGGCTCATGGTCCGAGTGTCCAATATCATCCTGAAAAAGTTCTGGATAATCTATCCTCATCTGAGATTCTGCCTCCCATGTCTCCTCCTCGATTCCATCCCTCTCCCAGCGAACCTTAACCAACATGGTCATCATTCCCTGAACTGCTTTTACTTGTCGATCCAAAATCTCAACAGGTTGGATGGGTGCAAACAAATTTTTACCCAGATCACCGGGTGGCTGCTGCAAAATAAGCTTTGGCTCTCTCACGACTTTCCTCAACACTGACACGTGATATACATCGTGGAAATCTGATAGCTCTGCTGATAACTGCAATCTATAAGCCACAGCTCCAATCCGCTCTACAACAGGATATGGACCCATATATCTCGGCTTAAGCTTCTTTATCTTCTGAGTCTTAGATCCTCCTTGGAAGGTTCTCATTTTCAGGTATACTAGATCCCCCACCTGAAACTCCAAATCCTTCCGACGCTTGTCTGCATAACTCTTCTGACGGTCATGAGCTTGCTTAAGCCGAATTTTGAGCATCTCCACTTCCTCTACCATCTCTTGAACCATAGCTGGTTCCATGCCTCGTAACTCCCCCACTTCTGTCCAACAAAGTGGTGTACGGAAAGGCCTACCATAAAGTGCCTCATACGGTTCCATCTCAATACTCGAATGATAACTGTTATTGTATGCAAAATCTGCTAAAGGTAGATATTTTCCCCAACTTCCTTCCCAATCTAAAATGCAAGCCCTGAGCATATCCTCCAAAGTCTGAATAGTCCTCTCTGACTGTCCATCTGTCTGTGGGTGGTAAGCTGTACTCATGTGGACTTTTGTCCCAAGCGCCTTCTGAAAAGCTCTCCAAAATGCCGATGTGAACTTTGCATCACGATCAGATACAATGTTGACATGAACTCCATGCAACCTCACATTCTCCTTGATATAAATTTGCGCTAATTGATCAGCTGTATATGTCTTCTTAATCGCAAGAAAATGAGATGATTTGGTAAGTCTATCCACAATCACCCAAATAGCATTTCTCCCTCCAAAGGTCGTCGGTAGACCAGTCACAAAATCCATGGTCACCATGTCCCATTTCCACTCTGGCAATGGCATGTTTTGCAATAACCTGCTAGGCACCTAATGTTCAGCCTTAACCATCTGACATGTCTGGCACTGTGATACAAATGTTGCCACATCTTTTTTCATACCTGGCCAATGATAGTAACGTTTCAGATCCCTGTACATCTTGGTGTTTCCCGGATGGATAGAAAAACGCGAATAGTGTGCTTGCTGTAATAATTTTTTGCTTAACAGCTTATCATCTGGCACACAAACTCGGTTCCGGTACATGTACATCCCGCTCGAAGCTGTATGATAGCCATTACTCCCGATCTGGATTTGCTTACACAAAGCCTCGTCATTTTCCTGAGCTTTTCGTATCTTCCACAATAGATCTGCCTGCTCCAAAACCTCCAGACCAGTCGTCTCTCCCTCGAGAGTAACCGCACATAATCTTAGACTAGCTAGGGTCCCCGTAAGTTCCTGAACCTCCCTAGTTCCTGATACATCGCTCCTACGTCTGCTTAAGGAATCTGCCACATGATTGGCCTTACCCGAATGATAAGTGATATCCAAGTCGTAATCTGCTAACAGTTTCATCCATCTCTGCTGTCTCAAATTCAAGTCTGATGATAAAGGATTTTACTCTATCCTAATCAAAGTAGTATAGATGAGTGTCAATCTAATCCTAAGTGATTTCAAGCAATGAGAATACAAATCTAGTGCTTAATCTAAGCAATTAAAAGGATAGTTGATTAGTAACAAGCTAAGAACCTAGAAACTTAAATAAGAGATGAGTGCAAGAGTCAAACTTTCAATCTATAACTAAAGATGGATCCATGGACAAAGGTAATTGATTTTGGGTGATCATGCTTCAATCTAGGATGTCCAAACTAAACAATCAACAAGTCTATAGGTCTAGAACTCATGAAATAGACTAATCCAAGGTCATGGCAATAATCCCTATGCTAATCAAGCATTAAGCATCAAATGGTCATTGGCCTAATACCATCAAGCATGCATGAATAACTAGTCTACTAACCATCTAGCAATCCTAACATCAAATGGTCATTGGTTATTCATGCTAGAGCAATATCAAGTTGGTTCAGACATTTTAACAAACACTTGTGGTGCAGAAAATATCTAAGGATCTAGTTTAGACTTGATCACCCTAAACTAGCATTAAAGACACTTGATAAGCATAGAACAATGTTAATCAAGCAAGATACATCCTAAACATCCACCTAATCACCCTAATCTACCTAACCCATGGATCCAATAGGGGTCTACTCACTAATATTCATGAGAATCCTTAAAACCATGGTTGATTCAAGGTTACACATGATTAGAAAGCAATAATCCCAACTTTAAACACAAGAAACAAGATGAAAATAGAATAAAGTATCAAACTTTCACCAAAATGGTCTTGAGTTTAGATGGAAAACAAGATAGATCCTAAAATTAGGTCTTATGAGTATTTATAATAGCCTCCAACTCGAGCTGGTTTAATCACAATGTCTAGATTAAACCAGAATAAACCAAAGCAAAAAAAATAAAAAGGTGACGGCCGCGACCCCCTTCTGCCCGCGGTGGGGCCCGCGGCAAGACACTGCTCGTTTGGTCGAGCTTTGACCGCGACCACTCCCGGCCCGCGGCATCAGCCCGCGGCTCTCCTTCCCTGGCCGCGACTCTCCTCAGCCCGCGGTGGGACCCGCGGCGACACCCTGTCCGTTTTCTCGAGAGTTGGCCGCGACCCGTAGTAACCCGCGGCCATGCCCGCGGTATTTCCCTGGTCTCTTCGTCGTGGTGTTGCCGCGGCCTTCGTATGCCGCGGCGTAGCCCGCGGCCAGACCCTGCCCATTCTTCACTCCTTTGAATGATTCATGACCCATTTGGCTCCAAAGTTTCCCTTGTACTTCTCCAAACCTGAAAATATGAAAATGCAATGCAATGCAACCTATATGAACCTAAACACTAACTCAAATGACCAATTTATACACAAAATGTAAGACTAAAAACATGAATTATGCAAGATATCAACTCCCCCCAACTTGTCCTTTACTTGTCCACAAGTGAACTTTCAAGTGCAAGAGAGAAAAAGAATGAAAGATTGGGAGATTAAACCGAAAGATACTCTTCAAAACCATCAATGTGACATCCTTACAAAACATTACCAAGTAGCAAGAACAGTTTCCCAAAGACTCTAACTTCTCTAGGCCTATCTCAACTCCTAATTCTTTACACTTACCATCAAGACTCCACAAGCAAATCAATCAACCAACCCTCACATTCATTGGTACAAACAAAATGGTGAACTCTTGCAAATGGGAACTTGATCTCGGTCATTTGGTTTGGTGAGTGAGAATGGTCTAATGTGAATGAAGAGAAGGTTCTAAATGTATCATTTCAAAGTGACTCACTCAAGAACAAGAACTTGATCAATATGCAAAATTTATCTAAGACCAGGAGCAATTCACGCATACATAGATCGGTTCTCATCAAACTACCCTTGTCGTAAGTGAATCCATGCTCTACCCTTCTTTTCCACCCAAATGCCCATATGAAACACCCATCTCACAACCACTCAATGAACACTCTCCTTTTCACTTCTTTAGCTCAACCAACTAGGGACTATCTAACATTTACCACTCTTATTGTAGCTCTTTCTTTCCCCATTCTTTTTCTTTTCCTTTTTTTTTTTTTTCTTTTCTTTTTCTTTTCTTTTGGGGTATCAAATTAAACAAACTTAGAGCTTTTCTTTTCTTATTTTTGGTCCCTAGAGGTTTCTCTTTTCATAACACTCTTTTTGTTCACCCCTTTTCCCAAATACAAGATCTTAGATCACAAGCACATACACCACAACTACCATCCTAATCGCTAGCCCAATGAGGTCCTAATGCTAGCAAAAGATGAGAACAAACCTATGTCGCTCCCAATACTCTCAAGATTTTGCACATGTCAAGCTATCAATAAGAGACCTCACACAAACAAATCAATGGTGGTTTCAAAGAATGGTAAGGGTTCATGGGTGTGGGGTGCCATTTGGGTTATCAACAGGATAATGAATGGAATAATGTAACCCAAATGTGTATAAAATCCATGACCAAGTATGCAAATGCCCATGTGCAAGAGAATTAAGACTCATTAAACTCTAATTCATTTGGGGTTGGTTTCAAGAGTAAGCGAGTTTCGTCAATCCAACAAGTTTCAAGAGGAGTTTTCAAGGCTCGAAGTGTGCAAGTCTATAAAGAAAATGCTCAAGCTACTTACCAATATTGAGAAGGGTGTCACATTGAGTTTTTTGTATGAGTTCTTCCTAAGCTATCTCCCAATCCATGAATGCTATCCTAACAATGCAATGCAGATGCAAATGCTTTGTTTTTTTTTTTTTTTTTTTATGCAATATGTCTATACAATGCAACACTCAAAAACCAAAAAGAAAAGGGATATTAGCAACTTGGTGCTCCCCCCAACTTGAACCACACAGTGTCTGGGTGTCCAAGTAGAGGGTAGACCGAAAATAAGAGAAGAAAAATTCTAAAGAAAGAAATATATACAAAAGGAAAG
>CAJHQQ010002593.1:0-61701 GCA_905132885.1 Moricandia moricandioides
TTGGTTTAGCTTGGAAGTATTCCAGAAAACTTGGATCGCTTTTTGGGAGTATCGACCGCCTGCCATTTTTGGTCATTTATGATTGGGGGGTGTCACAGATGCTGTCCGTAAAGAAGTGCCGGTCGACGCTGAGTGTATACCGTTGATCATGCTTGTCTGTCTTTCTTTGTGGATCGTACGTTCGAGTTCATGCGGGTCTGAGAATAGTAAAATTCTTGTCCTTTATTGGCTTCTGGTACTATATTGCAGCACCTGAAAGACAAAGGAAAAGAAAATTCAGGTAACTTGAAAGTAAAACAAACCTAGACTAAACCCTAGAAATTAAATCTAATGGTGATCAATGTTCCCCGGCAACGGCGTCAAATTTGACATGGTGGTGTTTACTGTTCTAACAAGGTATAAATATTCCTAAAACAATGAGCTATCAAGTTAACCTTAATCCTAAGACACAAGACAATACTGCTTGCCAGAGCGATCATGTGTGTACTTAGGGATCGAATCCACAGAGAACAATTGGCACACAGTAGATTTCTTATTCCTAAATGTTAAGCTAGGTGAATATATATATATATATATAATATATATTATATATATTGGTAACAAGTAATCAGTTTAAGGAAATGTTCCTTATTGGAGAGTGTAGATGCAATATATGCTAATGATGTAAATTATGAAAATATGCTAATAATGTAAATATGGAAATATGCTACTAACTAACTAGATTAAAGTAAATATGCTAGATTTAGGGTTTTGGGCAAGTGATTATAGTAGAGAATAGAAGCTAAGGGTATTAATCATAGAACTCGATATCTAATGTAAAAGACGACCAGCTCTCGCTGTGAGTCTATTCCTATTGACTATGTACTATGTCTCAGCTTTCGCTTGTTGACACAGAATGACCGTCGATAGATTGCAATTGATCCTGCGGTCGATCGATGGTTTCTTGAGTCAAGCTTTATGACTAATTAGATAGAGTTCACTAGATTAACTAAATCAACTCTCGGTTTGTTTCTAGGCAACCAAGTGCAGGAATTGAATTCCGCGTAGTATACCGATTGCCTCTCTGCATTGCGCCTAATATTCCTAATGGACTCAGCGGTTTCTAGTTAGCTACTCTAGAACACAAGGCAATAACACAATCTATTGACAGATCTTAATAATAACCCTAACAATCTATTGTTTGGCTTAATGCCGTCAATACATTAATAAGCCCTAAATCTAGTTGATAACTAATCAAACATTATAAAGTAAGAATATAATCTGAATATAATGCATAGATAAAACGTTGGGATCAATGTTCCCCGCACGACGCCAAATTTGATATGGAGTGTGTTTATTGTTCTATGCAGTGTATAATATCCTAAACAATTAACTATCAAATTAAGCCCTTAATTCCTAACACACCAAAAAAATACTCTTTGCCAAGAGAGAATAAAGTGTAGTACTTAGGGATCGAATCCACAGAGAACAATGGCACAACAAAAGACCATCGGTCGACGGCTAAGGCCTGGTGTCGATCGACCGGTGAATCAAAAGGAAGTGTGAACAATATTTGATATGTTCACCAAGCTAATTAGACCAGCTCTCGCAGGCGCCTAACAACCTAGTTCAATGGAGTTTATTCTAACACCATAACCTACTCTCGTAGTCGTCCATGTCCTATTTTCAAGATCCTAGTTAGCTACTCTAGAATGCAAGCATTAAGCACAACTCAATTGATGAATATTAACTTAACGTAGAAATCCTACTTTTGGGCAAATCCATGATTTCTATCATTCAACCCTAAAATCTAGTTGATGACTACTAAGACATAACCAAAGTATTAATAATAATTTGAATATAATGCATAGATAAAATAATGGGGTTCCAATACAAATCTCCCAAAGGAGTTATGAATCTTCTCCGCCAAAAGAATACTAAACTTTAGAACCTAGCACCCTCTTGTCTCTTTTGGTGTCATGCATAAAGTATAAATATAAAACTCTGAAATCTAGGTCAAAACTAGTCCAGGGGTAATCTTGTAATCTTCTTTCTTGTCTCTGACTTGGGCTTGAAATTGACTGTCTGCAAATTGGTCATCAATCGATGGCAAGTGTTCAGCCTCGGTCGATCTTGGCCATGTAACATTGGTCAACGTCAAGATAATGTCGTCGATCGATGACAGTCTTGTACTTCGACTCTTCCAATTATCAGCTACAAATTATTCTCCTCTAATTGCTCCAAAAGCTCCAAGTATCTCCATATATCTCCACAACGTACCGGGACCTGTAAAGACCTTAAAAAATAGCCTAGACACACATAATAGACCCTAAATAGAGCCTATTACATGACATAAAATTGGTAATAAATAGGCTATATTAGCTGCCCATTTATCTGTTGAGAGTTTCCCGTTGGCCATGTACGCAAGGATTGTCTATGTCCAAGTCTTGCAAAACAGGTTTGTATTAGCTTGCCACGAGTTGGGAATCGCAGTAGGCATGGATGTTGCGTATCTTTAGGCCATGAGCCAATCGTAAGCCCGCGATCAAGGCTTCATACTCGGCTTTCGGTGTTTTGAGGCGTGGAAAATTAGTCATAATGACTGTTCCAGCACTTCCCCTCTTGGTGACGTGAGTCTGATCCCGATTCCGGAGCCCTGTTTGGACGAGGATCCGTTGACGTGGAGGGTCCGGGTCGAGTCGGGCTCTTGGTTAGTTGTGCACCCTGCATGGATTTCTACAGGAAATCGCCAAGTACTTGAGATTTTGCGCAGGCTTTTACTCGTTACTCGAAGTCGTACTCACTTAGCTCGATTGCCCATTTTGCTAACCTTCCAGATTGACTGGGGTTATGCAAGATCATGCACAGTGGGAATTATATGAGTATCACGATCGTATGTGAGTGGAAGTATGGCCTTAGCTTTCGTTTTGGCATTACCACCGCAAGTGCCAGTTTTTCCATCATCGGGTAACGCGTCTCTGCGTCGAGCAAATTTTTGTTTACATAAAAGATGGGCTTTTGCTTGCCTTTTTCCTCACGGATGAGGATGCCGGTTACGGCTGTGACCGATACCGCAATGTACAGGAAAAATGGTTCCCCTTCTACGGGTTTTGCGAGTACCTGGGGAGTGGCCAAGTAGTGTTTCGGCTGTTGGAAAGCTTTCTCACACTCTTGGGTCCACTCGAATTTCTTGTTCCCATTCAAAGTGTCATAGAAAGGTAAAACATTTTTCTTTTGATCGCAAGATAAATCGGTTGAGCGTTGCGACCGTACCGGTCAATCTCTGCACCTCTCATTTCGTACTTGGAGATGTCATTTCGATCAGGGTGGTGATTTGTTTCGGGTTAGCCTCGATCCCGCGGTAGGTAACGAGATATAACAGGAATTCTCACGATGCTACCACGAACCTGCACTTTGCAGGGTTTATTTTCATATCGTGGAGGCTCAGCCTTTCAAAGCATTCTTGGAGGTGGTTGATATGGTCTTTCTCTTCAAGAGATTTTACGAGCATATCTTCGATGTATACCTCCATTTTTTTTCCGAGCTGTCCGGAGAACATTAAGTTGACTAGCCATTGATAAGTTGCGCCAGAGGTTCTTGAAACCGAACGACATTACTTTGTAACAGTAAGTGCCGCAATCAGTTATGAACACAGTTTTTCCTGGGTCATCGGGGTTCATCCTAGCTCAACAGGATTGATTCCGGTAGTATACCATGCTCTCTCTTGCGCCTACCTATCCTATGATCAGGGTTCTAGTTAGCTACTTTAGAACACAAACAATAAAAACAATTCTATTGATTGATCTAATAATAACCCTAACAATTCTATTGCTTGGCTAATCCGTCAATACCAATAATAAACCCTAAATATAGTTGATAACAACCTAAACATTATCAAAGTAAGAATAATAATCTAGATATAATGCATAGATAAAACGTTGGGATCAATGTTCCCCGGCAACGGCGCCAAATTTGACATGGAGTGTGTTTATCGTTCTAACAGGGTATAAATACCCTAAACAATTAACTATCAAATCTTAATCCTAACACACAAAACAATACTCTTGCCAATTGAGATAAGGTGTAGCACTTGGGGATCGAATCCACAGAGAACATGGCACACAAAAGATTTCTTATTTCTAAAGGTTAAGCTAGGTGATTATATATATATATATATATTGGTAACAAGTAATCAATCTAAGGTTCTTTATTGAAAGGTGTAAATGCAATATGAAAATATGCTAATAATATAAATATGGAATTAAGCTAATAATGTAAATATGAAAATATGCTACTAAATTAACTAGATGCAAATGTAAATATTTTAGATCTAGGGTTTCAAGCTCAATGAATTAAAGGAAATAAGAAGTACGGATATGTAAATGTTCTAAAACTCAAATATTAATAATTTTGACCCTTTTAACTCCAACTCACGTATGAGAGCAAAAGGAAAGTCCATTGATCGACGGCTAAGGCCTTGTGTCGATCGACGGTGACATGAAAAGGAAGTGTGAACAAGATTTGATATGTTCACCAAGCTAATTAGACCAGCTCCCGCATGCGCCTAACGACCTAGGTCAATGGATTGTATTCTAGAAGAGAACCTACTCTCGTAGTCGTCCATGTCCTACTTTCAAGATCCTATTTAGCTACTCTAGAATGCAAGCATTAAGCACAACTCAATTGATGGATATTAACTTAACCCAGAAATCCGACTTTTGGGCTAATCCATGATTTCTATCATTCAACCCTAAATCTAGTTGATAACTACTCAGACATAATCAAAGTAAGAATAATAATCTGAATATAATGCATAGATAAAATATTGGGGTTCCAATAAAAATCTCCCTAAGGAGTTATGAATCTTCTCCCCCAAAAGAATACTAAAACTCTAGAACCTAGCACACTCTTGTCTCTTTTGGTGTCATACATAAAGTATAAATATAAAACCCTAAAATCTAGGTCAAAACTCGTCCAGGGGTAATCTTGTAATCTTCTGTCTTGTCTCTAACTTGGACTTCAAATCGACTGTCTGCGAACTGGTCATCGGTCGATGGCAAGTGTTCAGCCTCGATCGATATTGGTCATGTAACATCGGTCGACGTCAAAATAATGTCGTCGATCGACGGCAGTCTTGTAATTCGACTCTTCCAATGATCAGCTACAGATTATTCTCCTCTAAATGCTCCAAAAGCTCCAAGTATCTCCATATATCTCCAAAATGTACTGGGACCTGTAAAGACCTTAAAACATAGCCTAGCCACACATAATAGACCCTAAATAGAGCCTATAACATGGCCTAAAACTTGTAATAAATAGGCTATAGCAGCTGCCCATTTATCTGTTGAGAGTTTCCCGTCGGCGATGTATGCAAGGATTGTCTTTGTCGAAGGTTTGTCGAATCCGTACTCGGATTGCTCAGAGTCTTGTGTTTCCTGGATATCGACTTCGTTGGCGTCGCCGTCAGGTGAATCGATCAGGTTTATGATGATAGGCGACCCGATGCTAGGATGCTCTATGAATACCACATGAATTACTCTGCTCTGACGTGGGTCCGATCTGAATGCCAAGCCGGCTAAGGCATAGGCCAGGTCGTTTTCGGCGCGAGGAACCCGGGTAAGAGCAAATTGATTAATACTTTAAGCCAAGTTCTGAACAAGTTTTAAGTAAGCGTCCATTTTTCGTCACTTGCTTCGTATTCTCCGCTTTATTGGCTTGCCACAAGTTGGGAATCAAAGTAGGCATGGATGTTGCGTATATTTAGGCCATGAGCCAATCGTAAGCCTGCGATCAAGGCTTCATACTCGGCTTCGTTTTTTAAGACGTGGAAAATTAGTTAGAATGACTGTTCCAGAACTTCCCTTGTTGGTGACGTGAGTCTGATCCCGAATCTGGAGCCCTGTTTGGACGAGGATCCGTCGACGTGGAGGGTCCGGGTCGAGTCGGGCTCTTGGTTAGTTGTGCACCCTGCAGGGATTTCTACCAGGAAATCGCCGAGTACTTGAGATTTTGCGCAGGCGTTTGCTCGATACTAGATGCCGTACTCGCTTAGCGCGATTGCCCATATTGCTAACCTTCCAGATTGACTGGGGCTATGCAAGATCATGCGCAATGAATTAGGTGAGTACCGTAATCGTATTTGAGTGGAAGTATAGCCTTAGCTTTCGTTCCATCATCGGGTAACATGTCTCTACGTCCAACAAAGTTTTGTTTACGTAAAAGATGGGCTTTTGTTTGCCGCGATCCTACCAGTCAATCTCTGCATCTCGGAGATGTCATTTCGATCAGGGTGGGGATTTGTTTCGGGTTAGCCTCGATCCCATGGTAAGTGAAGAGATATACCAGGAATTATCATGATGCCACCGCGAACCTACTTTGCGTGGTTCAGTTTCATATTGTGGACGCTCAGCCTTTCAAAGAATTATTGGAGGTGGATGATATGGTCTTGCTCTTCGAGAGATTTTACGAGCATATCGTCGATCTATGCCTCCATTGTTTTTCTGAGATGTCTGGAGAACATACGGTTGACAAGCCGTTGATAGGTTGTGCCAGCGTTCTTGAGACCGAATGACATTACCCTGTAATAGTAAGTGCCATGATCAGTTATGAACGCAGTTTTTATCTGGGTCGTCGAGGTTCATCCTGATCTGATTGTACCCGGAGAAGGCGTCCATAAAGGACAAAAGTTTGTTCCCTGCTGTTGCTTCGACTAAGCGGCCGATGTGTGGCAGTGGGAAGCTATCCTTTGGACATGCTTTGTTGAGAGCGGTGAAATCAACACGAACTCGCCACTTTCCGTTCTTCTTTTTGACAACGACCGCGTTAGTGAGCCATTCGGGATACCTGCCTCTGTTATGGATCCGACTTTGAGGAGTTTTTCAACCTCGTCGTTAACCGCACCAGTGCGTTCTGGTCCCAACTTTCGTTTTTAATGTTTGACGGGTTTGAAATTTGGGTCGACGTTGAGTTCATGACACGTGATGTTGATGTCAATCCCTGGCATGTCTTCGATGGTCAATGCAAACGTATACAAGTTCTTTTTCAGACAAGCTATGAGCTCAATCTTCAAAGGCTCGTTCAGGTTTAGGCTGATTTCAACGCAACGGTCCGGAAATGCTTTGTCTAGGCACACCAAGACAGGTTCGAAAGCCGGCTCAGGTTTTTCTTCCAAAGCTTCGATCGCTCGTGACTGCCAAAATATTTCATCTTGCTCCAGGGCAGTGACAACAACAGATGATTTCTTTTTCTTTTTGGGCGGAATATCTGTTGACGGTTTGTTGGGGTCAAAAAACGGTTATCTCGAAATCATCGACTAGATTACCACTTCTAAAAGTAACTTGTCAAAAGAGTATTTCGGAAACAAACAAAAGGACCTCGAACCTAGGTCGTCATATGGCGATATCGAACATAGAAACCCAGGCCGCCATATGGCGGCCTGGCCTCTAACGAGTCAGGTCGCCCATTATGGTGACCCGCACACACAAAGCACGGGTCACCATATGGCGAACTACACTCGCAAATCACGGGTCACCATATGGCAACCCACACACACAGGGTACGGGTCGCCATTTGGCCACCTGCGGACCAAGGATATGGGTCGGCATATGGCGGACCTAAACCTACACAGTTTGGGTCGCCATATGGCGACCTAGACTCTCCAAATCCGGGTCACCATATGGAGACCTTAGCGCTCGAGTCTGGGTTGCCATATGGCGACCTAGACCCACACAGTCTGGGTCTCCATATGGCGACCTAGACTCTCCGAGCACCGTGTCGCCATATGGCGAACCTCGGCGCTCCAAGATTGGGTCGCTATATGGCGACCTAGAACCACACAGTCTGGGTCGTCATATGGCGACCTAAGACTCTCCGATTCCTCTTCTAGTCGTGATTGAAATGCTTTTTGTTTCATCTCAATCGAAGTTACGGTCGAGATTTTATGAATTAAAACAAGTTAGAGTCGCCAAAACGAACCCTAGGTCGCCAAATACATCTCCAAGGTCGCCAATATGGCGAGTGAGACCATACCATTGGTTTTCCCTCTTGAATCTAGATCAAAATTTCTTTGTTTCATCTCAATCAGAGTTACCAGTTGGAACTTTACGATAAAACCCCAAAGACTCATTTTTTCGGATGAAGTTCATAGTTTTCGTATAGACGGCAACGGTTAACTCAACATCCACAATTGTCTAAACTATACGGGAAGTGTGAAATTCCTAATCTAACATGACGTCGTATCATTAAATGTTCTTTCGAAGAAATCGTAAAAAGTTTTAAGTCAAAATAACGGCTCTAAGAGGCCTAGAACACGGCTAAATACCCACTTGCGATTTCATACGAAATTGAGCCCCAAAAATATTATGACCGGTGTAACTCGAAGAAGAAGATAAATCTCGCGAAATCGGAAGATAAATGTCAAGTTTCCAAGATAACGATGAAGATCGTGATAAAAATGAATATTTATGTGAAGCGATAAACTCGACCTAGGGGCAAAAAAGGAAAGGGGAACCGAATGAGAAGGCATATATATGGGGAGTTGAAGCTAAAAATCAAGGGGGCGGATTTTTAGACCTTGAATAACCCCTGCTAGCTTAGAAGAAATTAGTATATAGGTGGCTGCATACTCGAAACCCTACTTAGATTCTTCTCCATCTCTATTCTGAGATTCTCTTGTTAGCTAGATTTTACTCGTTTTATTCTTTGGAAAATCCAGTAGCTTTGTTCTTATCAATCAATAAAACGCCTCTGTGCAACTTACTATCGATATCCTGTTATCTCTTACTTCTTCGTTTTCGTGTGTTTACGCAGATAATCTGGGACCTCTGGGAAAGTCGGGTTTTTCTTGGCCTTCAATTTACGAAAATTGATAGTGTGAATTTTGGTTCCCACATTTTCGCGCTAGAAGTAGGGGGGGGGGGTCGGATTCTCTAATTCAAAATCACCGAATGACTTAGAAACGATTTGCCTAACCAAATAGGCGGCGACGTCATCTCCTTCAAGGAGAGAGCAACGACCGACTCAGTCAAACCTCTCAACGATCTCATTGATCTCCTTGTCATCGAGTTGACAATCCCGAATATCGATCTCGCAAGGATATTGGTCAACACCGGAAGCTCGGCCTATCTCATCTTCAAAAACACCCTCGAGAGAATGGAAATCGGTCCATCCGAAATCGCGAAAAACCTAAACCCAATAGTAGGACTCTCAGGGAGACTACCATGACTCTCGGCATATGCATCTTCAATAACCTTTAACTTCCTTTGGAACGCCGATGACTCCTCTCGCGACTCCGCTATCTCCCTCGTAAGACGCTCAACCTCTGATCCACCATTCATTGATCATTCCCGTCGATCAAAGATACGAACTGCATAAGACATATAAAGGGTTAGGAAAGAACACAACATGCTAACGGGAAAGATCTCCAAAACAAACCTTGGCACGATACTGTGGCATCGCACTCAAACCAGATCCTCCCTTCGGTGCAGAATCGCCTTCTCCACCTTTAGCGCATCTTTTCCGCTTATTCGCCTCGCCGGCAGGAGGATTTCTTATTCGACTTTTTGGTGGGATGAACAGAGCACCAATAGGAGCATGCAGCCCCATAACGTTTTCCCTCTTAGCCAGAGGAGGGGGCATTGATTCTGGAGCCTGCTCTCTATCGTCAACATGAACGGGCGTCGTGGATGAGCCTGTAGCTGAACCAAAATCTCTGACGATGCGACCGCAGTTTCAATCGGGGCTGGAGGCACCGACAGTTGAGCAGAAGACTGGCCAATCTCCTTCTCAGTGCTATGCCGGGCAATCTTATTCTGAAAGGATAAGAAGCCAGCTGCGTAGGCCGACACAGCGCCAGCAGGAGCCGATTTCAAAAGATTCGCAGAAAGAGTTGAATAGCTTATCTCGACGTCGGAAGTTTTCTTGTCACTCTGGGAAGAAGACATCTTTTTTACGAATTTTTAGGGAGAAGGCAGAGGAGGCTTAAAGAAGTAAGAAGGTGAGAAGGGAATGAGGAATGAGAGTGTACTACTTACAGAAAAGTAAGAGGGACAATCCCTGCAGTAAACTAACCTTGAAAAAAGTTATCGGAAAATTACTCTTAGTCGTGATTCCGATTGAAACACACTAATCGCCTGCAAAAATCATCTCCGAGACTTTGCAGGCTGGGGGGATAACTGTTGGGGTGAAAAACGGTTATCTCAACATCACCGACTAAGATTACCACTTCTAAAAGTAACTTGTCGAAATAGTATTTTGGAAACAAACAGAAGCACCTCGAACCTCAGTCGTCATATGGCGATCTCGAACGTACAAACCAAGACCGCCATATGTCAACCTGGCCTCTAACGAGCTGGGTCGCTATATGGTAACCCACATAGATAAAGCACGGGTCGCCATATTGCGACCTACACTCACAAAGCACGGTTCGCCATATTGCGACCTACACTCACAAAGCACGGTTTGCCATATGGCGACCCACACACACAGGGTACGTGTCGCCATATGGCGACCTAGACTCTCTGAGTCCGGGTTGCCATATGGAGACCTAGGCGCTCCTAGTCCGGGTCTCCATATGGCGACCTATACCCACACATTCTGGGCCGGCATATGGTGACTAAGGCGCTCACAGTCAGGGTCGCCATATGGCGACCTAAACTCTCCTAGTCTGGGTCGCCATATGGCAACCTGGCCTTTCAAAAATTTGGTTGCCACATGGCGACATCTGCTCTCCAAGTCTGGGTCGCCATATGGCGAGCTGTGTCTCTCCTCTGTATTCCTCTTCAAGTCGCGATCAAAATTTTTTTATTGTCTTAATCGGACTTATGGTCGAGATTTTTTGATTAAAACAACTTAGAGTCACCAAACGATCCGCAGGTCGCCATATGGCGAGTGATACCATACCCATTGGATTCCCTCTCTAATCTCGATTGAAATGTTCTTCGTTTCATCTCAATCGAAGTTACCGTTGGAACTTTACGATAACAACACCAAAGACTCATATTCTGGATGAAGTCCATGGTTGTCGTATAAACATCAATGGTTAACTCAACATCACAATTGTCTAAACTATACAAAGTGTAAACTTCCTATTTAAAGCGACGTCGTATCATTAAACATTCTTTCGAAGAAATCATAAAAACTTTTAAGTCGAAATAAGGCTCAAAGAGGCCTAGAACGTGCTAAATATCCACTTGTGATATCATACGAAATTGAGCCCAGCAATGTTATGATGGTGTATCTTTACTTGAAGAAGAAGACAAATATCACGAAATTGGAAGATAAATTTCAAGCTTGCAAGATAACTATGAAGATCGAGATAAAAATGAATATTTTCGCGAAGCGATAAACTCGACCTAGGGGAAAAAAATGAAAGGGGAACCGAACGAGAAGGCATATATAAGGGGAGTTGAAGCTAAAGTCAAGGGGGAAAATTTTTAGACCTAGAATAACTCTGCTAGCTTAGAAGAACTTAGAATATAGGCTGCTGCATACTCGAAACTCTACTTATATTCTTATCCATCTCTACTCTGAGATTCTCTTTGTTAGCTAGATTTTACTCTTTTTATTCATCGGAAAATCCTGTAGCTTTTTCTTATCAATCAATAAAACGCCTCTGTGCAACTTACTATCAATATTCTATTATCTCTTTCTTCTTCGCTTTCGTGTGTTTACGCAGATAATCCAGGACCTCTGGGAAAGTCGGGTTCTCTTGGCCTTCCGTAAATTACGGGAATTGACAGTGTGAATTTCTATTCCCACACGATTTTTTGTGTTTTAATTCCACGGTGAAGCAGACTTGCGAAACTCTCTGATATCCCCAGATGGTCCCGATTCCGCGAAGCGTTGGGAATTTGAGACACATGTGGTATGTGGACGGGACAGCTTGCATTGAATTCACCCATGGAGTTCCTATGATCGTGTTATTTGATATGGGTCGATCGATGACCAGGAACTTCATGATTTTTATTATGCTGATGGCTCTAACCGAGAGGTTGATTGTGCCGAGAGTCATGGTAGCCTCCCCCGAGTGTCCTACTACCAGGTTTGAGTCTTCCACGATTTTGGATGGATCAATTTCCATTCTCTCAAGGGTGTCTTTGAAGATTATATCGGTCAAGCTTCTGGTGTCAACCAATATCCTTGCGAGATCCATATTCTGGACTGTCAGCTCGATAACAAGGAGATCGTTGAGAGGTTTGACCGAGTCAATCGTTTCTCTTTCCTTGAAGGGGATGACGTTTCCAACTATTTGGTTAGGCATGTCGTTTTTAAGTTAGTGATTTTTGAGTTAGAGAATCCGACCCCCACCCTCCTTCTAGCGCGAAACTGTGGGAACCGAAATCCACAATTTCCGTAAGTTAAGGAAAGCAAGAGAATCCGACTTTCCCAAAGGCCCCGGATATCTGCGTAAACACACGAAAACAAAAAAAGAAAGACATAACAAAATATCAATTGTAAGTTTCATAGAGGCGTTTTTATTAATTGATAAGAACAAAACTACAGGATTTTCCGAAGAAAAAAACGAGTAGTATCTATCTAACAAGGAGAATCTCAGAACATAGATGGAGAAGAATCTAAGAAAATTTTCGAGTATACGGCCGCATATATCCTAAAGTCTTCTAAGCTAGCAGAGTTATTCTAGGTCTAAATCTTTGGGATCCCTCCAGCCTTTAGCTTCAGCTCCCCTTATAGATGCCTTCTGGGTTGGTTCCTCATTTCATATATTGCCCCTAGGTCGAGTTTATCACTTCGCGGAAATATTCCTTTTCATCTCGATCTTCATCATTATCTTGGAAACTTGACATTTATATTCCGATTTCGCGAGATTTATCTTCTTCTGCGAGTAAAGATACGCCGTCATAACATTGATGGACTCAATTGCGTATGAAATTGCAAGTGGGTCTTTAGCCACATTGTAGTCCTCTTTGGGCGGTATTTTGACTTAAACCATTTTACAATTTCTTTGAAAGAAAGTTTAATGATATGACGTCGCTTTAGCTATGAAGTTTACACTTCTCTTTATTGTTTAGACAACTGTGGTGTTGATTTAACCGTTGCCGTTTATATGATAACCTTGAACTTCATTCGCGAAAATAATTCTTCGCGGTTTTTCTTATAAAGTCCCAACGATAACTATGATCGAGACAAACAAGGGGTGGATCCGCCGAGGTTCAACCGAAGGCAAAAGATCTGGTTTATGTTTTGTGGACTGGTCCAACTCTCCGAATGGAAGAGTTGGAATTCTTTCTCAATACAACTCGCCCGTTTGGAGAGTTGGACTGCGTGTTCAGTCCAACTCGCCCGTTCGGCAAGTCATACTGCGTGTTTCGTCCAACTCGCCTGTTCGGCGAGTTTGAGTACATGTTCGGAGTCGTGCTTCATTTCTCTCGAGTCATTTGCTCGGGAACTTTTGTCGAGATTGTTTCGAGAATGCTTTTTACAATCAACGCAATTTTAGAAATTGATTTCGAGATAACCATTTTTGACCCTAACATCGACATTGCTTCATCTTCTCGATAGCTTTCTCTCGCGAGTTAGACGTACCACTCTTCAGTAAAACGAGCATAACTTTATATCTAACTGTCACCTTGACATAAAACTGGTGGCACTGGAAAGATAACTCAAAGCTCTATCTTTTCTGAAAAAATGAATGTAGTCTCACCACGGGAAGGTCTCCATACATAGCTAAACTTCTGAAGATTCTACACAGTTCTGCATCTCAAAATGCTCCATAATCACCTAAGTTTTTGAAAACGTACCTAAACCTGAAAACAATCTAAAACATACTCCAAACACATATAATAGACTCTAAAACGCATATATACCATGGCCTAAAAGTGATAAAATCCATGTTATATCACTCGCCATCATTGGGAGACGGCAAGGCGAGACGGTTGAGACGTGTCGGTCTCGCCATCATGGCGAGGTGGGGAGACGGGACACGCTGGTCTCACGATGAGGGTGATATGGCTGGGACGGATTGGTCTCACCATCATTGCGAGACAGCAAGGCATAGCACCCGGTCCCGCCATGGTGGCGTGATGGCGATCAGGTTGGTCTCGCCATCATGGCGAGATGGTGAAGGAAGGCATGCTGGTCTCACCATGACGGCGATATGGTCAAGGTTGGTTGGCCCGGTCTCTCCATGGTGGCAAGACAGTGTTGTATCGGTCAACGATCTCGTATCCCTTAAGTGTTTTTCTGTCGATACATCTCTAAAGTTATCTCGAGCGAGTTTTTTAAAGGATAGCTTTCCCGCTGGTTAGTAGAATAGCAATCTTGGACATTTATTTTGAGATTACCGATTTCGACCATGAAAGTTAGCCCCCAAGGTCATACGTTTTGAGCATTATTCTTGCGAGCTAGTGATACGCGTTTAATTGGAAACTATGGTAAAAAGTGCCTTTTTCCTTTTCTTAAATTTTTTTTGTCGATTATTTTATTGCGGCGATCTATCCCATCCTATCGTTCCTATAATTATTGGGCCCTAATTCTTCATTAACTCCATACTTTATTTTTCTTTCCAACTTCTCTCCACTTTCGTTTTCGAGATCTATTCGCACACTAAGATGAATTCCTTCGGTGATGAACTGAGAGAGAATGATGTTGGGATGGAGAATGCCCTTCAGGAAAGTTTGTCGGGTTCCCCAGTTCTGGTGTTGCGGTTCCTATGGACGGGTTTCTCTCTTTTCGCGATGAGTTGATTTGTAGTGATGCAGATATGGAGGGTTCTCCTCGAGGTGATTAGTCGAACCCTCCTTCTCCGACCGGTGTTCCTGCTGCCACAGCCAAATTGCCTCCTAACCCTGCCACTTCTCCTGGAATCGAGATGGTTACAGAGTTTCCATCCATTCTCGAGGCTGCGGTGCAACTGTCACGGTCATATACCACTCCGGCCCCTGTTTTTGAGGCTAGGCGGGCTCCAAAACCCGTTCCTAATCCTTCAGTAAAATGGGAAATCGTCTTAGCTATGCCTCCTCCAAGTGTTGCACCCATGGGTCGTAAGAGGCCTTGTGCCAACTCTGAGGCTGCCAAGAGGAGGAGATGTACTAATGGCTCTAAGTTTGGGACTTCTCCCTTGGAAGTACCTGGCTCCAGTCAGATGTGGAAGCATTGTTCCAAGGTTTGATTAAAATTTTGTCGTAAGGGTTATTTTTGTTGTTTTATCGGTTCCTTATCCCCCTTCCATTTTTGTGTAGTTTGTGTCTTTAATTGACAGGATGATAAAAGATTGTGTTTCCGAGGTCGAACGTCTCACAATGGAGCTTTCTGAGCCATAGGACAAGTTATCGCAGTTTGAGACGAAGTTGGAGGTTATCGAGGGTGCACATTTCCTTGAGGGGCCACAGTTGGAAGCTCGAATCGGCGAGCTCAGGAAGGACCTCGGGAAGACTGCAAGACCTTTGCTAAAAGTGAAGAAGCCCAAGAAGTCCAACGCTTCGGAGGTGCATAGTATTCAGCGCCAACTCCAGGGTGAGGGGGCTCTACGAGCTGCGGGATCGAGATTGATAAGGCTGAGGTGAAGAGTGATCTATGCGCCGAGTTTCAGACTGGTATGACGAGAATTGCCAGCTCTCTTGGCTGCTTAATGGAAATTACAGCTGGGATGTTTCCCTAGAGTTTATCGAGGGAGGGATGAATGTGATTCAGATGTTTCAAGGAGGTGAAGCCCCGTCTCTACAGGCTGAAGAGCCAAACTGTCTGCTCTCAAAGATGACCTGGCAGCTATTTAAGGAGTCTTCGACTTGATCTTTTCTAGCCTTAAATCGAAGTGTGTCCACTCCCTGCCTTCTGGTGGTTTAGAGGAGTCAAAACCTGCGAGGGTTGATCATCGTGATGCCATAATGGGAAGCGGACCTGGGTTAACATGATTCTCGATGCTGTTGCGAGTGAAGAAGAGGTTCTATCTTCTGAAAATAAGTGATGTTTTCAGTCAACTAGGGTCGTTTGAAGTTTGCGTTTGTTTTGGCCGAGTGTGGCTATGTTTTATATTTTTATATGTTCGGGACTAGCGGAGTGTGGCATTGAATCATTGTCATTTTGTGGCTTTTTTAATGAACTGCGTTTGAATTAACTTAGTGTTTATCTCCTTCTAATAACGTAAGAGTACCTATATGCGGAGATAGAGGGAAAGAATAAGACTTTTTATCTCATTTCTAACACTCTGCAGATCGTTATATTTATTGTTCGTCTAAGATGAGAATACTCTAAATTTCTTAGGAATTTTATGAACATACAGATATAAGTGTTGGGGTCAAAATTGGTCATGGCAAAATAAACAGCTAAAACCTTCAGAGAAATATGCCTTAGATAAATACGAGCCGGAAATGTCAAAGAAAACTACAACACCTCCCGAGCCTATTTAAATAGGGATATCAGAACAAAACTCTGTGTATTTCATCCTAGACAAGAAGTAAAAGAGCTTTTATCCAAACATGACAAGTTTTACTAAACAATCTTTCGGAAAACAATTTTCGGAAAAAGTTTACAAGAAGACTTGCGTAAAACAAAGAAATAGTTCTGAATATCTACGTGCAATCAATGGAGAGAACGAGACTGGAAGAAAGGCAGCTTGCCTCTGAAGCTCTCCCTCTGCAGCTTGCCCTCTGCAGCTCTCCCTCTGAAGCTCGCCCTCTACAGGTTGCCCTCTGTAGCTCGCCCTCTGAAACTCGCCCTCTGTAGCTCGCCCTCTGCAGCTCGCCCTCTGTAGCTCGCCCTCTTCTGATCGCCCTTTGCAGCTCACCCTGTCCAACTCTCCATCAGGCGAGTAGGATTAGGCTCGTCTAAATCACCATCACGCGAGTAGGACTGACCACATCCAACTCACCATCAGGAGAGTAGGATCAGGCTAATCCAACTAGCCATCAGGGGAGTAGAAATGACCACCTCCAACTCGCCATCTGACGAGTAGAACCGACCACCTCCAACTCGCCATCAGGCGAGTAGGAGCCACCACGTCTAGCTCGCCATGAGGTGAGTAGGATCAGTCTCGTCCAAATCGCCATCAGGCGAGTAGAACCAACCACATCCGATTCGCCATCAGGCGACCATCTTTCCCCTTCAGGCCTGACTAATATGTCTCTTGTTTCGTCTCGCTTGGAGTTACCGTTGGAACTTTACGATTAAAACCACAAAAACTTTTTTTTCTCGTGTAAATTTAAATTGATCGTATAAAACGGCAATGGTTGACTTATCACCAAAATTGCCTCGAATATATGAATAATTTGAACTATTTTATAAAACCAATGTCATACAAAGGTGTTCTTTCAACAAAATCGTAAAAATGTTTAGTCAAAAACGGCCCGAAAAGATCTAAAACGCGGCTAAAAACCCATTTGCAATTTTAGAAGAAATCAAGCCCAAGGATATTATGACGGTCTATCTATTATTCGCGGAAGAAAATAAATGTCAAGTTCAAGTATAAATGTCAAGTTTCAAGGGATAATCATGAAGATCGAAAAAATTGAATATTTCCGCGAAGCGATAAACTCAACCCGCGGGCAGAAAAGGAAAGGGAAAACCTAGGAGTAGTATATAAGGGATTCTAAGGCAAGAGGTGAAGGGGACGATTCTTTAGACTCTGTAACTCTCTGCACATAGAAACCTTAGCCTTTATTCTCGACAAGTTTGGCTTCTATGACTGGCACTCGATTACTAGACAAACTCGCCCAGGTAGTTCGATCTCTTGTTACAATCTTTTAATTGAACTACGTTCAGCTTGATTTTCGAAAGGTGTACGTCGGCAGCCTTTCATAAGGTCCAGTCCAAAAAAATTAAAACCGTTTTCGTCTTCTTATTTAGTGCTAAACGAATTGCAGCCACAAAGGTTTTTTGACATATGTGGTAGAACTAGCAAACTTAGTCTCGTTTTACTGCTTGTGTTAGATTATTTCCTTCGTAATCCAAGTTTTAGACAAGCTTCTTGTATGATTTTGTCTATGGAACGCTCATACAAAAATTCGAAATAAAGATCTACTTCTTCTAAGATCACTTTATTTTCTTTACATATTTTCCTAGTTTATTTGGTTACTTGCTCTTGGCTCATGCAGAGAATCCGGGACCTCTGGAAAATTTAGGTTTTCCTAACTTTCCTTATACTGAAATTGACAGTGCGAATTTCGGTTCCAACAGTTTGGCGCTAGAAGCTGGGGGTACGGATTACTCTAACTCATGGCCAAAAAACGCTTGATCGAAACCATTTCTGGAAATATGAAAGTAAAACTCGCAGCACTGACTACTCTTATGGACAACTCTTACGTAAACTCTGTAGTGCTCGACAAAATCGAATATCTAGTCGCGAGTTTTCACCACAGGAAGAGCACCAAAACAAGCTCGCAATTTCTCTGTCTAAACAAAAAGGTCAACGTAGAATTTGATTTGGAGAAATCACAGTTTGTAGGAGTTCGACCAAAAGAATTTTTCCGAAAATTTTTCAGAAAATAAAATTTGCTCTCCTCAAAATTGTAGAGAAAAAGTAGATTACTCGCTGAAATAGAAGATCAGCAAATCGAGAAACTTAAAACGGCAAAACGAAAAAGATCGTAGTCCTCACTGCTAAAACGTTTTCTGAAACCTAAGATTTCGTAAAATTCAAGCTTTGATTCTATAGTAACATATTCAGTGAATTCTCGATGATTTTCACCTAAGCTTACATCGGAAAACTACTCAAATTCAACTGGATCAATCCAACAAAAACGAGAAAATTTCTGATCAAGTTTAGTTGCGAAAATTAAGCCCATCACAGCCAGAGCTTCTGATACTAAAACCCAGAAACAAAGTTGTAGAACAGCCGTGAAACGTGAATTTTTCAAAAACTCGAAAACATGTTTACGAAGCAGCTTTCGTACAAATTTAACTCATAACATATTGCGGAAATAAATTTGTAAAATTAAGCTCGACAACTTTATACGAGATAGCTTTCGTAAAATTAAACTTGACAATATTTTACGGAACATGGTTCATAAACAAATGAGTTAATATTTGATGATACAACTTTCATAGAGTAAATTTGACAAAATTTACAAAACGACTCTCGTAAACAAACCTCCAAGCGATTTGGCAACCTTTGGAAAATCAAACAAAGATCATACGAAAACACTCTCGGAGAAGGAAAGAGATTGACCGAGATATGAGAAGTGATCTTCGCCAATCAGCCTATGTCCATGGTCTCACTATCCTCTCTCTCCGACCTCATCGCCTATGACCTCTCACGAAAGCCTCATCATCATACAACTCTTCCTTATTGCCCTTGGCATTTCCTGGTCGCCCTTGGCTATTCGTAAACGCTAAAAGACATTCGAGTAAGGGTGGACAGAAACAAAAAGAGGAAGGGGAAATGAGAAAGAAAAACGGAGAAGAAACAAAACTGCACCTCCTAGAAAACTAAGGTATGTCTGACTTGGAAACTTTTGAAATCAAACTTGGAGTTTTCGTAGGAAGGTACTAAGAAACAAAAATTCTTCTGATATTGTCGTAAACTTTATGGAACTCAAAAACTAAGGTGGATAGTCTAGCGAACTAAGTCTTATGTCATTTTCCCTATCTCGGTCTATTGTTCCTTAACAGTTCAGGCATATCATGCAAACCGATCTAAACTCTCGCAAAACCGAGAAACGATCACCACACATATTCCGCTTCCTAAAGAAAAAAAGAACTAGAGACACGAACGTCATCCTAAAACCGACTCGTTCCTAGCAATTTCTTTTAAAACCGACATATTCCAAGTCGTCAACTCAAATACCACAAAATCACATCCCAACGTCGTCTTTAAATCAACCCAGATTATTGATCATCCCAATCCTCGAAAGAGAAAACACATACAACTCTTTAAAATATCAGTTCAGACATTTTCTTTCGTAAAAAAAAAAAGAGGGAGCATGTAAGACCTGATCCTGGCCTTTCGACCAAACTGAACCCTTAGGCTTACTTTCCAGAAACATCGCTCGTTTGATACATTTTCATCGGTTATTTACTAAGTAATATTCTGAAATATGAGATTCATAAACAATTGACCAGATAGTATAAAATAATAGGGAATGAGTTATTTTGTGATACCTAATAATATGTGATCCGATACATAGTTACTATAAGTCTCATAAACGATAAGCAACTCATCTCTAACATCATCTAACCACACGCCACACAGCCTCTCACTGATAGAATTTTCATGTCTCCTTGTCGTTACCACGATCAGCCTCAATTCCTGAAACCATAACCAATATAAGAATTAATCATAACCGAAGAAAAAACGGTTGATTTTACAATGCTTGGCTTGGTTCCTAGAACTGTGGTAAACCTCAATCATTATAATCATAGGATAAAACAAATTCTATCTACCGTATCCTAAGTCATTCAACCAACCACCCCACACGACACTAGAATGGATAGACAGTTCAAATAAAACAATAGAACAAGACCGGAATTGAAATGTTCCCTTAGACCAATCCGCTCATCCAGATAGGGTCTAGGATCAATCGACAGCCCTTTAAGTCCGGCACATAAGCCCCAGGACTTCCTTACATGACCTGGCACTAACCCTGGATCCATACAACCAAGTGAGACCCCAAAACCATCCAGATTGTTGAGAAATCAACCGGACCTTGAGTCTCATTGATTCGGTTAAACATACCGTGTGTGTGTCTTGACTATACAGCCATGGACTGAATAATGTGGATCGAACAAAACTGCATCCATTGAACCTGATTGGAAATAGGCACCCCTTGGTGTATGGCACCCTTTGGCCGATGGCACCCTATGGTCGATGGCACCCTTTGGTCGATGGCAACCTTTGGTCCTCGTACCCTTTGATAATCGCAACCCTTTGTACTTCGTACTCTTTGGTTACTCGTACCCTTTGGTAACTCACAACCCTTGGTGATTTGTGAATTTTGTTGACTTGTGACATTTGGTGACTTGTGCCTCTTGGCACTCCTGAGCTTCTGGGTCAAGAAGAAGAATGTAATGAAATAGATAAAGATAAAAGGATGTAACCACCAAACCTATAGGACCTTAGACTCGGCCGATGGGGCTGTCGAACCAATAGGACCTTAGACTCGGCCGATGGGGCGGTCGGTCTAAACCGATGGATCGCCAGTACATCACATACCTAGGAACCAGTCTCTGGGTTTCCCACATTCTTCTCCATGTTAGATCCTCCCATTCTTGATAGGAATTGCCTTTCCCAAACGATAGACCTCACCGGAAAACAACCCCCACAATCTGCCTTCTCTTGGCCGACAATCTCTCTCTCTTTCTCTGTCACAATGTTTCTCTGAGTATTTACTCTAGACTCTGATGATAAAAATTTACAGAGATGGTCTTTATTTATAGAGAATGTTTGTCCAGGAATTTTCCCACAAACAGGTACAACTTGCTAGGCGAATGGGCATGACTTGGCGATAGGTTGCACCTCTTGGTTGCATGAACCCCCTCGCCTATAACTGTCCCATCCTGGGTGAATATGAAGCCCAACCCAAGATACAGACCTTCCAGGCCTAGCCCACACCCTTACCCAAGAGGCCACCAGACCCTAGCCACCATGGCCGGACCAACTGGCCAAGACCCGAACAGTCCGTCCAGCTGAGTGGAGCTGGTCCCTAGCTGGTCCAGATGAGTGAGCTGGTAGCTCAGCTGAATGAGCTAACTTAAGTCTGACTGAGCTAGAATAAGCTTGGTCGAGGTACGTCTAGCTGGTCGAGCTATCTGTTTACTTCGTCCAGCTACCGTAACACTCGCCAAGCTCCTTTTACTCGTTTCTCTCCCTCTCATTTTGTTAAGTCCATACATAGCACTGATTTTCTACATTCATAAAACCGATCACCCATTACTTTCTTATAACTAAAACATTTTATACGAATAGTCTACGGGAAAACAAGATCGGTATAATGCAAAACGACTTCGCAAAAGAAAAACATGAATGAGGAAAACCTAATCCTCTCTCGCAAACGACGCGAATAATCTGCGAGAAACACTTTCCATTTATTTCTATAAGAATTCCTTCTTGTCAAAGTTAAGCGAAAAATCCTTCAAAAGATCAGATCAAGTCATACGAAGCAACTTTTGAAAGTAAACATAACATGTTTTATGAAAAAGGTTTTTTTCGTGTAATAAAAACAAAGCTGTATGATACAAGATTGGACGACAAATCTAAACTTTAGCTTTTTGCAACACGATCTTACAGATCTTATTCTTAAGCCATGCGGCTTGCTGGCTTGTGCCTTTTACTTCCCCCGGTTGTATCCAAGCAGGCAATCATCCGGCAACGGATTCTATATATCAAGCCTCTTAGGCTTCATCTTCCCCGGACAAAGACAAAGACAAAACATTTTTTGTACGACTAAAGGAAACGTTGTACGAAACATTCATCGTATAACGGAAACCTGAAAACAGAAAATCGTTTTCTAACCCCATCAGCCATCTTAAGACGAAAAAACTCCAGCCAATTTTCCCCTCTTCCTTGTCCTCTTCCAATGGCAGAAGATCGCCCAAACTTTTCTGTGCTGGCGCAGGAGTGATTTCGTCTGGATTTTGTCCCGACAGCTACTCCTGTGCGTTCCCGGACCGGTCCAAAGGAGTTGTGAAATCGTGTCTTCTCCCACGGATCCTAGTGGTTCCGCGAGGAAGGGCAGCTCGGGTTCTCGCAGGTAGGGTTTTGACCTACTTAGCGACAGATCCCATGAGCTTATCCTGCTCTTCCGCCCTTTTTTCGTAGGGGGAGATCAGTTTCTTCATCTCCTCGACTACCACGGTGTTGAGCTCAGCGTTAACCTCGGGAGTGTTGGTCGCAGTAGTGTTGTCAACATTGTCGCACCTTGTGTCGTCACGAGGTTTTTGGTTGTTGAGATCGTCAACTGACATGTTTGATTGGGCGTTTTGTGGTTGCGAGAAAGATTAATCCGTAAGTCCCCCTCCTTCCAGCGCCAAATTGTGGGAACCGAAATCCACACCGTCGATTTCCGTAAACTTAGGAAGTCAGGAAACCCTAACTTTCCCAGGAGATCCCGGATAATCTGCTTTAAACCAAACACCACACAACCAAACAAACTTGAGAAAAAACTAACCATAAAATATAATAAGAAATTTTCAAATTAGAAAGAGAACAAAGAGGTTCTTATTCCGTAATTGCGTAAGAGCTTTCGTACAAGAAGGTAATGAGCCTTGGCTACAAAAACTGTCGGCGAGATCCTTAGTTCTAGCAACATGAATACAAAAACCTAATTGAGACGCATCTCGATAACAAAACGAAAGTAAATGCCTATTGCTCTAAGTTTTCAGTGAATACTACAAAAGTTCTTCTTAGTTTCTAGTCTTGTCTTCTCTTATATACTCCTCTTCAAGGAGGTTTGGTGTTTCCTTTTCTGCCCCTGGTCGAGTTTATCACTTCGAAAATATTCCCTTTTTATTTCGATCTTCCTCATTATTTTGGAAACTTGACATTTATCTTTCGATTTAACGAGATTTATCTTCTTCTGCGAGTAAAGATACGCCGTCATAACATTGTTGGGCTCAATTTCATATGAAATCGCAAGTGGGTCTTTAGCCGCGTTCTAGGCCTCCTTGGGCCGTATTTTGACTTAAAACATTTTTACGATTTCTTTGAAAGAACGTTTAATGATACGACGTCGCTTTAGCTAGGAAATTATAACTTCTCGTATTGTTCAGACAACTGTGGTGTTGAGTTAACCGTTTCCGTTTATAAGATAACCATGAACTTCACTCGGGAAAATGAGTCTTCACAGTTTTTATCGTAAAGTTCCAACGATATCTCTTATTGAAGCAAAACGAGGAGCATTTCGATCGATATTTGAGAGAGAAGGCAAGGGTGTGGTCTCACTCGGCATATTGCGACCTGGGAGCTGTATTTGGCGACCATGGGTTTGTTTGGCGACTCTTACTTGTTTTAATCGTAAAATCTTAACGGAAACTCCGATTGAGACGAAACGAAAAGAATTTCGATCGCGACTCAAAGAAGAACACAAATAAGAGACACAGGTCGCCATATGTAGACCCATAATTAGAGATCCGAGGTCGCCATATGGCGACCCAGTCTTTGAAAGGTCAGGTCGCCATATGGCGACCCAGAGTCGGAGAGCCTAGGTCGCCATATGGCGACCCAGACTTGGAGAGGGTGACCCGGACTCGGAGAGCCTCGGTCACCATATGGCGACACAGACAATGTGGGTCTAGGTTGCCATATGACGACCCAAATTGTATGGGTTCAGGTCACCATATGGCGACCCGTTCTTCCCAAGTGCAGGTCTCCATACGGCGACCTGTGCCTTGAGAGAGTGGATCGTTATATGGCGACCAGTACTTCCCGGGTGCAGGTCGCCATATGGAGAACCGTACTTCCCGGGTGCAGGTCGCCATATGGCAACCTGTGCATGATGGGTGCAGGGCGCCATATGGCAACCTGTGCATGATGGGTGCAGGGCGCCATATGGCGACATGTGTTCTGTGAGAGTGGGTCGCCATATGGCAACTCGTACGTTGTGTTCGGAGATCGTCATGTGGCGACCCGTACATTTCGTGTGGGACTTGCCGTATGATGACTTGCTCCTTGCGGCTTGATCGTTCTTTGAAAACTTTCATGACTCAAAACTTCGGAAGAAACATTTTCCTGGGACTTGAGACATTTATTTTATCGTGACCGATTTTGACCCCAACAACCTCCAACCGAAACACTAAACCCCATTCTCAACTTGAGATCACACAAAACATATTTTTGGAAAAAAAAGTGATACCTCACAAGAAAACCTTCAAAAATATAGTTTCAAACTCGAACTATATAACCTAAAACAGTCTGTCCACAACAATAAATTAACAACTAAATCATAAGAGCATACTCTCTCTCTTATATCACATTCATCGATTGGCCATGATGAGTACATCAAACGTTCTCTAAACGAACGTTTAGACCTCCTCTCGTAGTGTTGGTCCTCATACATCCGACACAATGATAATAGCGCGCTATTAAAAAAATCCAAAATTTTGGCAGCACTTCTAGACGACTTCAAAATTGTCTTTGGAGAGATGCTCGATTTCTGATCGATGCAAGTCATATAAGCCGAGAACTTATCGCGACTTCAATATCGAGACGGTACTAGGTCGAAACCAAAAATGGGTAATGAAAGCAAGAATATCACCGCAAATCCTAAAACCAAAAGTAAGCATAGGTCTTGCCCTCAACCCATCACACTGGTCTCAAACATCTCAAGCCATAGTATCTAACAGATATGAGATCCTAAAACTTGTTTCTTTGCTTACATTCGTATGTTTATAAAAATGGGAAAAATAAGTTTTTGAATACTCCCACCTGAAACGAATAACGGACATAACAATTCTTCAAAGAGTTAGAAACGAGATGACGACTCATATTATTCCCTCTACATCCATAAGAATATCTGAAGGCTTGTGTTCGAGAAGTCTCATAAACACACTTGTTGTTGTGCTCGACACCCGCGTGAGTAGATGGGCCCGACTGGATTCAGGACCGACTCAAGCCTACAAGTTCCACATATTAGCAAAATATCATTGGTCGACTTTAAACCTAATATTTATAGTTGTTTAGGCTACATACCACCTTTCACATCTTTTCCACACCGTATACTTAGGGCTTTATTAGTAGTTTTTAGAGAGAAAATCAAGAACTCCTTCATAGATTTTTGTATTGGAACTCTAGTATTTGTTACTGTATCTGTTTATGCTATTCATTCAGTTTAACTTTATGTCTTGTTTAATTATTTATGAGTAGTTACCTTGTTCAACTTATGGTTTATTAGAGTTTAGATTAATTATTGAAACATAAAACTACTGGGGTGATTTATAAGGATCCTTCAACAGAATTGGTCTATCTTCTTGAGTTCTAGAGTAACTAACTAGAACCTTGAACTTAGGATAGTTGACAACCGCGAGAGTTGGTTCAAATTCTGATAATAATTATGCTGCGCTAGGTTGTTATACGCATGTGAAAGCTATCTTAGTTAACCTAGTGAACATAACGATTAGGACGTCAATGATTGTCTAAGGAAGTATTGATAGACAACAACTTAATCACATTTCTTACTGCTTTATAATCATTTCCTAGCTTAATCTAAATATCTATAGTTTATTGTATGCCCACGGTTGGTACACTATGGATTTAACCAGTTTTCACTGATAGTATATGTGCTTTTTAGAGTCTATTATATATGTTTGCTGTCTATTTTAGAGTGTTTTCAAGTCAAAGTATGATTTGGATCAATGTGGAGATTATGGAGCAATATGGATCTTAATAATGAGGAAACTCTTAGTTGTTGAAAAAAATCAGAAGTCGGAGTCAAGATCCATGAGAAGTGTCGACCGACACTACCTTCTTGGTATCGATCAACACCGAAGCGAGTAGATAGGCCGACTTGTTCACGACCGACTTGAATCCCAAAAGTTCCAGATAATTACAAGACTACCTCTGGCCGACCTAGTACTTATTATTTGTGTGAGTTTGCCATTGTTTGGGAAACACACCAACATACAAAAAAGGGTACCTAGAATATTTAGAAGCTTTAGTTACTTAGTTTCCGAGAGAGATACCTTCAAATATTTGTATGGGAACTCCAGTTTTCCTCTATCTATTTAACCATTCTATTCAGATATTGTCTAAGAAAATGAAGAACACTGAAGAAACTCAAGAACGAGAGAGAGAAGAGAAAAGGAGTGATTTTCGTAACCAAGAGAGAGAGAGAGAGGTGAGGAAATTATATTCCTTAACTTGATTATGAGTATCTCAGGCTTTTCAAATAGTCTTGCAATAAATATTAAAAATAAACATAAAGTAGAGACAGAAGTGAAACCTGGATAATAGACCTGGACACCAAGGTGGATGAGATCCTCTTATTTCCTTGCCTTATAAGTCAAGTATGATCGGATGTAGATCCGGCTAAACATAATCAACAGTGTTATTCAAAATGAACAGTGAAACCTTTCTTCCACCTTCCTTTAATCTCTTCTTTATTTCTCTAGTCAATACTCCTCCTCAAGATTAGCCATAAGGCATGGTTATGCTTGGAACACCATGAAGACATCCCTCATTAAAACTTTAATGTGCAAAACCCAATGGGACAAAAATACACTAAGGACAAAGAGCAGCCACTTCATGGCCGAGAGGATCATGATCTAGACATATCCATGAGTCCTAACCTTGGATGAATGAACTCACTGACTTTGGTGCTTGCTCCTTTGGTGAAGATGTCAGTTAGTTGATCTTCACTTCTTCTGTAGCAAGGTAATATGATTTGTTGCTCCATAGTTTGTCTCACTTTGTGACAGTCCACCTTATTGTGCTTTTTCCTCTCATGAAAAATTGAGTTTCATATCACAATGCATTGTGATTTGTGTTGTTCCCAAGTCTTTCAGCAGGTTCTTGATCCAAATGAGTTCACTGGTAAGTTTCCTCATTGCTCTATGCTCTGCCTTATTAGCACTTGAACATGATACCACCTTCTGTTTATTGCTCTTCCAAGTAACAAACTTGCCTCCAATTAAAGTGAAATAGCCTGTTAGACCGTCTGTTTACTCTATCACCAGCCCAATCTGCATCATAGTATCCCACAGTTTCTCAGCTCTTGTTGCAGCCAATCAATACACCTTGACCTAGAGCTTCCCTTAGATACCTAAAAATCCTCTCCACCATATTCCAATGATGAACTTTAGGTTCTTGCATATGCTGGCTGGCTTGGTTCACAGCAAATCATATATCTGGTCTTGTAATGGTTGGGTAGTTCAGCTTCCCAACAATTTTCCTATAGAGCTTGACATCTCGAAATGACCTATCTTTAAACTCCCCCTCACGCAATACTGTGTACCCTTCTTCAAGTGGTGTTTTGGCTACTCTTTCTCCAACCTTTCTTTCCTCATTTAAAAGATCAAGTGTGTATTTCCTTTCAGATAAGAACAATCCCTCTTTGGAGCGGCATATTTCAATCCCTAGGAAGTACTTTAAATCACCCAAATCTTTAATATCAAATGCAGATTTAAGAAAAGTTTTGGTAGAGGTGATACCTTCCTTGTCACTTCCTGTGATTATGTCATCAACATAGACAAGGATAACCACAGTTCCTTGCTGGCTTGATAGTGTGAAGAGTGAATGGCCTGCCTCTGATTTGCTGAACCCTCTTCCATTCAAGGTTGTGCTCAGCTTGTAGTACCAAGCTCTACGAGATTATTTTAACTCATAGATGGCCTTTTTCAATCTCAAAACATTCCCTGGTTTCATCATGTCTTCTAAGCCAGGAGGAGGACGCATATACACCTCATCTTCCTATTCACCTTGTAGGAAAGCATTCTTAACATCCATTTCCCATATATCCCATTGCAATTTGACTGCCAATGAGAGGACAACTCTTATGGTATGGAGTTTGTCCAATGGAGCAAATGTATTAAGGTGGTCTTCTCCATAGACCTGAGTGTATCCCCTTGGAACCAGCCTTGTCTTCTTTCTCTCTGGCTTTCCATTGGCTAGGTATTTGGTGGTAAAGAGCATCCGGCTTGTCACAGCTTTCTTGCCTTACGGAGCTCAGTTTCGAACCATGTATCATTCTTGACCATAACATTAACCTCATTTCCTTCTGATTCTCTCCATTCATCATCTTCCATTGCCCTTATAAGTCTTTGGGATGTAATCTTGATCCAGGTTACTTATGTAAGACTTGATTCTCCTGAGGGTAGTATGCCATTGAGAAGGTTGCTTGTATGGGATGAGCAAATGCATTAATGTTGAAGTATACTCTGGTGTTGATCCAGTTAGATGGATGCTTCTTCAACATGGTACTTATTCTTAATGGTTGAATTTGTTGTTTTTCAAACACTGTCTCTACATGCTCTTCCTGATCTTGATCTTCACTAGACTGATAAGATTCATATTCATGTAGTCCATATTGACCACGAGCTGTTTCTTAATCATCCTCTATTTGCTGTTGTGAAGCAGGTTCAGTGTCCCCCTCAGGATCAGGATGGAATGTTTCCATAACTGGTGCAGATTCTTCTTCAGTTCTTTCAACCACTGGAGGAGTAGGAGGTCTCCTTGGTTCCTCAAGGGTTTGTGGCTGACTGATGCCTAGACTTTCCATAATGATTCTCAAGTTTTTTGCCGTATTTGAGGGTCCATGTGAGAGGTCTCTAAGGCTTTCCCAACTCTTCTCAGCATAGTACCCTATTGATTCAACAAACTTCACCTCCCTTGATACCATAACTATTCTTGATTCAGGTATGTAGCACTTGTACCCTTTCTGCGTGTGGGAATAGCCTATAAACATGCCCTTGACACTCTTGGCTTCTAGTTTATTTCTCTGTTCTCATGATGTCAAGACATAACACACACACCCATATACACGTAAATGATCAATATGAGGTTTGATTTTGTTCAATACCTGAAAGGGAAAAACATCTTGGAGGAATTTGGTTGGAATCCTACTAATCATATAGCATGTTGACACCACAGCATCTCCCCAAAATCTTATAGGGAAATTGGTGTGGAACATCATGCTTCTTGCAACATCCATGAGATAGCGATTCTTCCTTTCAGCTACTCCATTTTGCTGTTGTGTATATTGGCAGCTTGTATGATGGATAATCCCACCAAATCTCCCAATTTGGCAAAAGATATCTGGAACATCTTTTTCCAAATATGTCGGCACAAACACCACCATCATCATATCTTTTTGGAGCTCGTTTCCGCGTACGTACTTTCGGTGGAAAGTAGTATGATGTGAAGTGTGATGTTTCTTCCGTCAAACTTCCGGCAACTATAGAACCTTCAACTCTTGCGAGGTTTTTAGCTTTTCCTTTCTATTTTTTATGGCCCGCTCATACTGATACATCCATCTGTAATATACATGTCCTTGAAGCAATGCCTCATACGGGAGGTGGACGACTAGATGCTCCATGACGTCAAAAAATGCTGGCGGAATATTTTCTCCAAGTTGCACATTAAGATGGGAATGTTCTCATGAAGTTGTTCAATGACATTCTCTTGAAGAGTACGGGTGCTCAGATCCTTGGAAAATGCTCCAATTCCTTGCATATTTCAAAATTTTAAACAAATTAGTCATATTATTTATTTGTGTATATAAAAGAAATATAATTAAAGCATATGTTTAAATATATGTATATACCTGCAAGTGCTTCATATACATTTGTTGGCAGTAGCTCCGCAAATGCAAAGGGAAGTAGTCGTTGCATAAAGACATGACAATCATGACTGTTCATCCCTGAGAACTTTTGACCTTTTTCAACACGTCTCGAAAGTTTTGAAACATACCCATCAGGGAACTCCACTTCTGATGCAACCCAGTTGAACAACACCGACTTTTTTTTCTGATGAAAATCTGAATATCGGAACTGGAACTTGTCCATTGCTTTTTATATGTAACTCACTTCTTGAGCAAATATCAGGTAAGTCCAACCTTGATTTGATGTTGTCTTTCGTTTTTCCAGGGACATTCAATATTGTGTTCAAGATGTTCTCAAAAAAAATTCTTCTCTATATGCATCACATCGAGGTTGTGACGTAAAAGAAGATCCTTCAAATATGGAAATTCCCAAAATATACTCTTATTGTGCCAGTTATGCTGAACTCCATAATAATCAGGCATATTACTGGGAACATGCAAATTACCACCACGAGGAACGGTTTTCTAAAAAGCATCGTAGTAATCGATTTGCGCTTCGATTTGTTCTCCAGTTAAATATGGAGGAGGAGTGTCTCTCACAACCTTTTTGTGCCTGAACAATGTCTTGTTTCTTCTATTCGGATGGTGAATGGGAAGAAATCGACGGTGACAATCGAACCAACTTGTTTTCCTACCATTCTTCAACTGAAACGCATATGTCATTCCATTACAATATGGACAAGATAATCTCCCATGTGTAGTCCATCCAGACAATATCCCATATGAAGGAAAGTCACTTATCGTCCACAGAAGCATTGCTCACAATGTAAAATTAGTTTTCGTTGAACAATCATACGTCCTCACCCCTGTTGACCACAAATCTTTCATCTCTTTTATTAGTGGTTGTAGAAAAACATCGAGAGATCTTCTTGGATGCTTCGGACCAGGTATTAATATGGTCATGAATATAAACTCTCGTCGCATGCACATCTCTGGTGACAGGTTGTATGGCGTAAGAAAGACTGGCCACAATGAATATTGTCTGCCTGACATTCCAAATGGACTAAATCCATTTGTGCATAATCCAAGATACACATTCCGGCTATTGCTAGCGAAATCTGGATGTACATTGTTAAAATGTTTCCAAGCTCTTGCATCTGATGGATGAGTCATCTTTCCCTCCGTCTAAGTATGCTCGGCATGCCATCTCATCCCTCCGGCAGTCTCCTCAGATTGGTACAATCTTTTCAATCTGTCTGTAAATGGTAGGTACCACATCCTTTGGTAAGGTACCCTATTACGCCCTCGTCCTTGTGGTTTGAATCGTGGCTTCTTGTAGAATCGACATTCTTCTAACTTCTCATCATCTCCCTAGTAAATCATGCAATTTTCGATGCAAACGTCTATCATCTCCGAAGGCAACCCAAGACTATAAAACAATTTATGTATTTCATAATAAGAATCAGCAGACACATTGTCTTCCGGCAAATACTCTTTAAACAAGTCTTCCCAAGCATCCATGAAATTTTCAGGTAGATTGTGATCGGTTTTAATATTCATCATTCTAGCAGCCAACGACAATTTAGAGAGACCTTCTTTGCAACCACTGTGCATTGGTTGATTCACAGCATCTAACATTTCATAAAACTTTTTTGCATCTATGTTAGGTTCTTCATGAGCTTCATCATGAGCTACAAATGCATCACCTACCATATCATGAACCCTATCATAATCTACCATTTGTTCCTCCTGATGGTAACTATTTTTATTATGCAAATGTTCAACCGCGGGTTCAACCTGAAAATTACTATTACTACTGCTAGCTTCATTCCCACAATTACTATAACCTTCTCCATGTTGAAATGATAAAGGATTTTACTCTATCCTAATCAAAATAGTATAGATGAGTGTCAATCCAATCCTAAGTGAACATGATGCAATGAGAATACAAGTATAAACTTAATCTAAGTGCAACCAATTCGATATGGGGTAAAGTAACCAAATAACACAAATACGAAACTAGGATTATAAACGAATGGGAGAAACGAGAACCCATGGGCAAGGGCTTTGACTTTGGGTGATTCGGACTTAAGATAAACGGTTAACGCTATAAACAACTTAGTTCTACTAGTCTAGACTTTATCTTTAAACTAATTCTTTGTCAAGATAGAAGTTCATTTGCTTTCAATCACTAGACATCAAATGTCTTTGGTCTAATTAAATCAAGCAATCATTAAAACCTGGTCTATTGACTATCTAAACTTTCTTAACATCAATTGTCATTGGTTAAGCCAGTAAAGAGAGTTATCACTTGGTTCAGACATTTCGTCGAACACCTTTCGGGTACAAATTGTCTATTGATCTAGATTAAAGTGATCAAGTCTAACCTAGCATTAAAAACTAGCAATAATCATAGAACATGAACAGTCAAGCATTAAACCTTCTAACCTATTACCTAATCACCCTAGATCACCCTAACCCATGGATCCTACAAATGACTACTCACTAACAGGCATGATGAACTCAAAAACAGATGATGAATAAGAGTAAATCATTGCCAATGAACAAGAATAGAATGATAAATCAATATAAGATAAAAAGGATTCAAGATCCAAAATCTTCTTCACCAAGAGTAGTCTAGTCTCCAATAAAAACCAGAATGAATAAAAACTAGGTTTTTAGGGTATTTATATCTGTTTGAAAACAAATCGGGTCAACCCAACAAGCCTGGTTTGACCCGCAACAAGTCCAGCATTCTCGACTGTAGCGACCAGGGCTGGTCGCTATGCCTGGTCGCTATGGTCCCCGGGTTTCCTTTGTGGGTCTGTAGCGACCAGGGCTGGTCGCTACGCCTGGTCGCTATGGCATCCGCAACTCCGTGTGGGGCTGTAGCGACCAAGGCTGGTCGCTACGCCTGGTCGCTATGGCATCCGCAACTCCCTGTGGGTCTGTAGCGACCAAGGCTGGTCGCTATGCCTGGTCGCTACGACCCCTTTTTGCTCCAAACTCCACTTCTTTGCCTCAATTGCCTCCAAAGTCACCAATAAGCATCTCCAACACCTGACATAGACAAATGTAATGGAATGCAACCTAAATATGCCTAGATGCTATCCTATATGCTTAAAATGCATCAAAAGAGATGATCAAAATCATGCAAATATGTAGGATATCAACTCCCCCGAACTTGTCCTTTACTTGTCCTCAAGTGGACTTTCGAAAACAAGAAAGAAAGAGAGGTTTGAAAATGGGAGCTCAGAACCAAAAGGTACACTTTCTAGCTTTCAACATCACATCCTAGGTAGACATAGCACGTAGCATGAGCATGTTCTCTTAGTATACTCTATCTTCTCAAGGCCTAAAGGAACTCTCATACCTCTACACTAGGTGCAATGCTTATCAACCAACAAGTCTTTACACCAACTCTCACGTTCATTGACAGACAAATAAAGTGGATCCCTGCAAATGGAAACTTGATCTCGATCTCGATCTCTTGGCTTGGTAAGTGAAAATGGTTTATTTATAACAGAAGTGAGGTTCGATTTCTTTGGTGACTTTCACTCAGGAAAAGGGGCTTGAACATTATGCAAAATTTATCTAAGAAAAGGAGCAATTCATGCATACAATGGTTTGTTTTCATCATTCTACCCCTTTCCAAACACTTTCAAACTCTCATTTTTCTCACTCACCAAATGAACTCTCTCTTTTTTCTTTTACTTTAACCAACTAGGGATATCTTCTTTTTTTTTTTTTTCTTTCTCTTTTTTTTTTTTTTTTTCAACCTTTTATTGTATCTTTTTTTTTTCTTTTTCTTTGATCCCTAGTGGTTATCTTCCTTTCACTTTTCTATTTCAGCTCATTCTTTTCACTCATCTCACACCTCAAACCCCAAAAGCAAAGCTTATAAACACCAACACACTTTCCATTCCTAAATGCTAGCTCAAAAGAGGTCCTATAGCTAGTCCAAGATGAAAACAAGCCAATGTCGCTCCTAATACTCTCAAGATTTTGCACATGACAAGCTATCAATAAAAGGCCTCACTCAAGCAAATTCAACTGTGGTCTCAAAGAATGGCAAGGGTTTAAGGGTAGGGAGATGACATTTGGGTTTTCAAGAGTGGTATAACAGATGGAGATCAACCCAAACGTGCATGAGATCCATGACCAAGCATACAAGAGTCCATAAGCAGGGTAGATTAAGTTCGTTAGACTCTAATTCGTTTTGGAGTTGGTTTCAAGAACAATGTCAGTCACAGCAAACAACTAGTTTCGAAAAGAGTTTTCAAGGCTCGAAGCTTACAAGTCCTTTCGAGAAGTGCTTAAGCTACTTGCTATGTTTAACTAGGGTGTGATGTTGAATTCTAGACATGTGTTCTTTATGAGGTAATAACATCCTTGCTCCCTATGCAGAATGCATGCAATCTATATGCTCTAGACTCAATCCTAAAAATGAAAATATGCAAACTAAATGATTTTTTTTTTTTTTGAATGATACAATGCAATGAAACATAAGAAACTAGATGATTAGACATGGCACCTCCCCCAAACTCGAACAACACAGTGTCTGTGTAGTCAAGAGAGAAGGAGATAACGACATAAAAACAAAACAAAATGAGACCAATAAAACAATGCGTATTTACAAAGGTAGGTGTGGAGATACCTCAAAATGAGTCGGAGGCAGTGTCCTCGTCGCCACCGTCACCTTCTTCTGCCTGGTAACTTTCCTCTTCTTCATCAGAAGTGTCGGTCTCTATTGGCTCCTTACCATGGCGAGAGTGCCTGCGAGGTCGTGGGGAGGACGTCTCAGCAATGATGAAGTCTTCAGCTTTACACCCTCCTACTCCAGCTCTAACCAGCACGTCGGTGACTTTCTTCATGAACCGTGCTGAGGATGCAGCGTTCTTCTTAACTGTCCTCTTGAGTGCCTTGTACTTGGCAGACAGCTTTTTGATGGTCCTATCTTGCATCCTGTTCCACCCCTCAAGTTTCCCAATGTACTCGTGGGCATCGCGCAGAGGGCCCTTCTGAAGAGCTCCAGTATGGGGTGTGAAGTGGTAGTGAGAAGGATCATAAGGTATGTCCTCCTCTTCCTGAATCTCAGGTGCTTCACGTGAAGAGGATGCACGGGCTGGTGCTGTAGTGCTTCTGGCAGCAGGAGGAGATGAGGATGGACCAGCAGCTGATCCTCTTGCCGGTCTCCTACGGTTTGGAACGGGTTCCAGTGGCCCATGTGCCCCAAACAACACGTCTGAAGGGAGCTCAAAAGCAATGCTCTGTGTGCTGCGCACCATGAGGATTCGCGGGTTGGGTAGGAGGACTTCTTTGTGGTCTTTGTGGATGTGGTAGGAATAGACATACCGGCCCTGGAACATCCCTGAAAGAAATTTGGTCCTCTTCATGTAAGGACCATCCATGTAGAGGGGCTCTTGAGGTGTCTCGCCATGTAGAGGGACTCGTGCGGCCTGGAGCAAAGGTGTGATCAAGTTACCTATGCTCAGCTGAGGCGTGCTGTCGTGGTTTGTCCATGCCCAATCCTGATAGTATTTCAGCCTCCTCACAAAGAAACCCACTCTCCCAAAGCCAGAGTAAATGTCTTCCTCAGCTCTGTACAGTGCTTCCCTCCCAAACAGTGGTATGAGGGCCATAGCGAGCATCGTCAGCTCGTCATCCAAGACATTACCAGATTCCCGGCGCGCGAAGATGGTGTTTCCCAAGATGCGATGAACATATCGGACCACCGGGTTCCTGATGCTTGAGTTCTTGTTCCTCTGGGGATCATGACCGAACTCGACTAGGAGAGGCCAAACCTTATCTGGGATGTTGTAGTTGCGTGGGAGATCGCTGATCCTGTCATCTGAAAATCCCATCGCCTCACTGATTTCCTTGTAACTCAGCCTGTATGATCTACCTCGTATCTTGAACTGAATCCTCCCATACCCAAGTTCCGGTGGTCCATCGCTGAGGGGAAACACTTCCAATGAGGAGAGGAAGTGGCATGAAGCATCCACATAGAGGGGTTGCGCCTCCATCAAGAGAAGAGACTGCAATCCCATAAACTCCAGCAGCTGAAGGACGCTCTGATAGAGTCCGGTGTCATGAAGGAATATCGGACATGGGAATCTGGTCGGTGCCCAGGCAAGGTCGTTCTGGAGATGACTGAGCAGCTGAGCTTTCGTCGGGATGACTGACCGATCCCTTTCCTTTCCTTTACCCTTCCCTTTTGGCTTCTTGGCTGGCCTTGAGGGAACCTCATCTTCAGTGTCAGTTGGGGCTTGAAGGGCTTCTTCTATCTCCCTTTCAATCTCTTCAGACTGTCGCCTTTCTTCTTCAGCCTGTTGTTGAGATCTTCGTGAGGGAATTCCGCTTCGGGTGGGTCGCGATGATCGTGTTCTTGCCATTGGTACCTGAAACAAAAACACTCAAGGTGGCATTAAGACAATGTCGAGCAGTTTCTGGTATCACAAAGGACTAACTTGATAAATCGAACGTAGGAATCAAAGCTATCCAAAGTAAACATTTCAATTGCTAATAAGAATCGACCACTTGCCATAAAGAGTTGAAAATGAGATAACATGAATCAAACTCCTAACAGTAGGCTTGAAATGCTTAATTGGAATCAATACAAGTTGAATCAACAGTTTTCCCCAAATTTTTTTTTTTTTTTTATCAAGAACATGAAGAACCCTAATTCCTAATTTCTCAATTCACACTCAATCTCCACGAAATTCATCAATCCACAACCACAAACAAGCATATTAGACCATGGGTAACTAGTTTAGAGCAGAAAATTGGGCATGCAACAACTTTTCAAAAGTTGGAAAATTTTCATGATGAAGAATCAACCCTAAAATTTCATACCGTTGCTTGATTGAGTGTAGAGATGGAGGATGTGGAAGTTTCAAACAATTTCCGAATGATAGCAAGTGGAATCAAGAGATTTGGTGAAGAATTGAGGAAGTTGGGGATTTGAGTTCTTGGGAGAGTTTGAGAGTTTTTGTTTGGGGAAAGTGGAGAAGATGAAGAGAAAAGGGGGTTTAAATCGGGTGAAAAGGTGGGTTGGTTGGGTTTTGGTCCGAAATAAGTGGGAAAGAGACTTACCTGGGTCGTGTAGCGACCACGGCTGGTCGCTACACGAAGTCGCTACAGGTCCCGCACATTTCCTCGATCCGTAGCGACCAGCCGTGGTCGCTACGGGTGGTCGCTACGCACTCCGCATAAATCCGTAGCGACCAGGCGTGGTCGCTACGGGTGGTCGCTACGATGCTCGGGATTTTTTTTTTCCTTGCCCCCTTTGGGACCCGTAGCGACCAGACGTGGTCGCTACGGCCCTATATTTTTTTTTCTCGAAGTCTTTGCCAAGCTCTCTCCTTCCCCTGATCAACTTTCATCCTTAAAGAACTCACCCAGGAACATCAAATAGTCCCAAAGAAATGTAAACTAAATAAAACAAAACATATATACAAGGATAAACATGGGACTTCCTCCCAAGTGAGCTTGTTTAAAGTCGCTAGCTTGACTTCCTCACGGTCAGTTAGGCAAGGGTTGGATCAGAGAGTGGAATCGAAGTCCCCTCCTCCTCATCTAAGGTCCCCAAGTAGAGCTTAACTCTTTGTCCGTTGACAGTGAAATCACGTCCATCCTTGCTCCATAAAACGATTGCTCCGTAAGGTCTCACTTCTTTAATCTTGAAAGGTCCTGACCATCTAGACTTAAGCTTTCCAGGGAACAACTTTAATCTGGAATTGTAGAGCAACACCTGGTCCCCAGCTTTGAACTCTCTCTTAAGGATTTTCTTGTCATGGACAGCCTTAGTCTTTTCCTTGTAGATTGCTGAGCTTTCATAAGCATCAAGACGTAGCTCATCAAGTTCACTTAGCTGAATCAACCTCTTCTCTTGGGCTGTTTTGATGTCGAAGTTGAGAAGTTTGACTGCCCACAAGGCTTTGTACTCAAGCTCCACTGGAAGATGACAAGCCTTTCCATAGACCAGGTTGAAAGGTGTAGTCCCTATAGGAGTTTTGTAGGCGGTCCTATACGCCCATAGTGCATCGTCAAGCTTATTGGACCAATCTTTCCTTGTTGTCCCCACTGTCTTTTCCAAAATTGACTTGATTTCTCTATTGGAAATTTCTACTTGCCCACTGGTTTGAGGATGGTATGGAGTTGCCACCTTATGTTTAACACCATTCTTCTTGAGAAGACTCTCGAACAACTTGTTGATGAAGTGAGATCCTCCGTCACTGATCACAACTCTAGGCACTCCAAACCTTGGGAAAATAATGCTCTTGAACATCTTCAGGACTACTTTGGCATCATTGGTTGGACTTGCGATAGCTTCTACCCATTTAGACACGTAGTCGACGGCGACTAGGATGTAGGAGTTTCCAAAGGATGACGGAAATGGTCCCATGAAATCTATGCCCCACACATCAAATACTTCAACCTCCAAGATAGGGTTCTGAGGCATCTCATTTCTTTTTGTGATATTCCCTCTTCTTTGGCATGCATCACACCCTGAGACAAAGTTTTGTGTGTCCTTGAACATGTGTGGCCACCAAAAGCCTGCTTGTAGAACCTTAGCAACTGTCTTGAAGGTGGCAAAGTGACCTCCATAGGATGATCCATGACAATGTTCAAGGATTCCTTCAACCTCTCCTTCAGAAATTACTCTCCTATAGAGCTGATCTCTACATAGTATATAGAGGTACGGTTCATCCCAGTAGTATCTCTTAACATCCTTGTAGAACTTTTTCTTAGCATATCCTTCTAGTCCCAGAGGTTCTTTTCCACAAGCTAAGTAGTTCACCAAATCAGCATACCATGGTTCTTTCTCTTCAGTTGCTTTGATCTCCTCAAGTTTCTTCCCTGTCTCACAAAGCTCCATAACCGCTTTGATAGCCATAATCTGCTCCTCTGGAAGGTTTTCTTCAATAGGGATACCACAATCCACTTTCATTCTAGACAAATGGTCAGCAACTCCATTCTCAACTCCAGGTTTGTCTTTAATCTCAAGATCAAACTCTTGTAACAACAAAATCCACCTCAACAGTCTTGGCTTAGCATCTTTCTTCGCCAACAGGTGTCTTAGCGCAGCATGATCAGTGTAGACTATCACCTTGGAGCCCACCAGATAGCTTCTGAATTTCTCGAATGCAAACACTATTGCAAGAAGCTCTTTTTCTGTGGTAGCATATTTCATTTGAGCATCATCAAGTGTCCTACTGGCATAATAGATGACATGAGTCTTCTTGTCTTTCTTTTGCCCCAGAACTGCTCCAACAGCATAATCACTAGCATCACACATAATCTCAAAAGGGAGTTCCCAATCTGGTGGTTGAACTATGGGGGCACTGATAAGTTCGTTCTTCAGCTTCTTGAAAGCCCCAAGGCATTCCTCATCGAAGTCAAAGACAGCTTCTTTGCATAGCAGTTTGGTTAGCGGTCTAGCTATCTTGGAGAAATCCTTGATGAACCTCCTATAGAACCCGGCATGGCCTAGAAAGCTTCTGATGTCTTTCACCGATCTAGGTGGAGCTAAACCAACCATCACGTCAATCTTTGCTTTATCCACTTCGATTCCCTTTTCTGAGATTTTGTGTCCCAGGACGATCCCCTCTTTCACCATGAAGTGACATTTTTCCCAATTTAGCACAAGGTTCGTCTCTTCACATCTTTTCAACACCCTGCATAAATTAGACAAACACACAGCAAAAGAAGATCCATACACAGAGAAATCATCCATAAAAACCTCCACCACATCCTCAATGAGATCAGAGAATATAGACATCATTGCTCTTTGAAAAGTTGCTGGTGCATTACATAGCCCAAATGGCATCCTGCGATAGGCAAAGGTACCATAGGGGCATGTGAAAGTTGTCTTTTCCTGATCATTGGGATGTATGGGTATTTGGAAGAAACCTGAGTATCCATCAAGAAAACAATAGTATGGGTGGTTTGCAAGTCTCTCAAGCATTTGATCAATGAATGGCAAAGGAAAGTGATCCTTTCTAGATGCAGCATTAAGTTTTCGGTAGTCAATGCACATTCTATGACCAGTTATGGTTCTTGTGGGTATCAATTCATCCTTGTCATTCTTTATGACAGTGATACCACCCTTTTTGGGAACTACATGCACAGGAGATACCCAAGTACTATCGGAAATAGGGTAAATGACTCCAGCATCCAAGAGTTTAAGAATCTCTTTCTTAACAACATCTTTCAAGTTGGGATTCAACCTTCTTTGATGCTCTATAGAAGTCATTGATTCATCCTCTAGATGTATCCTATGCATGCACAAAGAAGGTGATATTCCTTTGATATCTTCAAGTGAGTAGCCAATTGCTTTTCTATACTTTTTAAGCTCAAGTAAAAGTTTAGACAATTCATTTTCGTTTAGGTGGCTACTCACAATGACAGGATAGGTGTTATTAGAACCAAGAAATGCGTACCTTACACCAACGGGGAGGGGTTTAAGCTCCACTTTGGGTGCCTTAAGCTCGCTCCAATCATCTTGTGGAGGGTCTTCTTGTAAGGCCGTTGAGGAAACTTGGTAAACAGCCTTAGATAGCCCTTGGAATTTGTCTTCCCCAATCAATCTCTTGTGGGAATCCAACATTCTCATGTACTCTTTGCTCTCCTGGTCCTCAATCATTTGGACGTCTCTATCCACTGTCAAAGCATGTTGAAGAGAGTCTTCAAGTGCCATTTCTTCCAGGAACTCATCAGCTAAAGTGTCCATAGCTTCAATGTAGAAAGCTTGCCCTTGAATGGTAGGTTTCTTCATCATCTCCTTAACATCAAAGTGAAGGGTGTTTCCTTCTCCAAGATGAAGATCAATCTTACCATCTTTGACATTGACAATAGCTCCAGCAGTAGCTAAGAATGGTCTTCCTAAAATCAACGGGTCCTTAGGCTCTTCATCCATCTCAAGCACAACAAAGTCGGTTGGTACCTCGCAGTTTCCGACCATCACTGGTAGATCTTCCAGAATGCCAATAGGAAGCTTAACAGAGCGATCAGCCAGCACTAAGGAGATCCTACACTTCTTGTAATGTGTAAAGCCAAGCTTCTTCGCAATAGACAATGGCATAAGGCTGACGCTTGCTCCCAAGTCACACAGGCATCTTTCAAAGGCAAGAGGTCCAATTGCACAAGGAAGAGTGAAACTTCCTGGATCTTCAAGCTTCTTTGGAATAGTCAACCTTTGAATAATGGCATTACACTCATGAGTAAGAACCATCATGCCCTCCATCTCTTTCTTCTTCTGGGTTACAACATCCTTCAAGAATTTGCTGTATTGAGGGATCAACATGAAGGCATCAATAATGGGCATGGTAATCTGAACCTCACTCATTTGCTTCTCAAACATGGTCCTGTATTTCTCCAAAAGTTGTTTCTTGAATCTTCCTGGAAATGGAAGTTTTGGCTCATAAGGAGGGGGAATGAACTTAGACTGCGTTGGAGAAGAGGTAGTGTTATCCTTGTTCGTTGCTTTCTTTTCTTCCTCAACTTTTCCTTTTCCTTTAGCCTCAACAATCTTCTCCTCCTCAACTTTTCCTTTTCCTTTAGCCTCAACAATCTTCTCCATGATATCCTCATTGGTTTTCTCGTCCACAATTACAACCTCATCTTCTAGATTGATGGCTACCTCCCCACTTTGTTTCTCATCATCCTTGAGGAGAACTCGTGAAGGTAACTCTCTGCCACTTCGTAAAGTGATTGAGTGCATTGTCTCCTTAGGATTTGGCTCAGATTTTCCAGGTAGGGAACCAGTGGGTCTCTTAGAGTTGGAGGTCATAGTGGCGAATTGATTTTCCAAAGCTTTGAATTTGTTGTTCAACTCAGTGTAACTCCCATCAATCTTTGTGTGTATGTTTTTGAACTCATCTCCAATAGCTTTCTCATTCCGTGCTTGAGATTCAAGAAGTTGCTTAAACATAGATTCCACACTTGTATCTCTAGGTTGAGTTGGGTGAGAACTTCCTTGACCTTGAGTGGACTGATTACTTTTGGGTGGGAATCCTGGAGGATATTGTTGTTTGGGTGGGTAGGCATTTTGCTGGTAGTTGTTCGGGTACTGGGACTTGTTTGGGAAAGGGTTTGGGTAGGGGAAGTTGGGTTCTTTCCTGTACCACTGTCCGTTAGCACTGACAAAGCAAAGCTCTTGTTGTCCTTCCAAACCATCAACTTCATTAACCTCAAGAGCATCTTCTGGGCCTTTCTTTCCAACAAAGTTAACCTTTTCCTGTTTAGCTCTATCCAGCAGAAGCATGTCAAGTTTATCCTGCAGCGATTTCAGTTCTTTCTTTGTACTTGAGTCCTCGCCTCCTCCACCTCTGTTTTGCCGGTCGCAGTCATCATTGTACACTGAGTCACTTTGCGCCATGTTCTCAACGAGTTCCATGCCATCGTGAGCTGTGCGACCCAAGAAGAAGCCATTACTTGCAGTGTCTAGCATGCTTCGATACTTAGGTAGAACTCCTCTGTAGAAAGTGCTCAGGATACTCTCATCATTGAAGCCATGGTGAGGACACTGTGTCAAGTAGCTCTTGAATCTTTCCCATGCTTCAGCAAAACTCTCAAGGTTCTTTTGTTGGAACCCAGAAATCTCATTTCTCAACTTAGCAGTTCTGGAGGTAGAGAAGAACTTGTTAAGGAAGACACGCTTGCACTCTTCCCAAGTTTCAATAGAACCCCGAGGCAGACTCTTTTCCCATAAGTGGGCTTTATCTCCCAAAGAGAAGGGAAATAATCGCAGTTTGAAAGCATCCTCTGAAATTCCATTGATCTTTGTTGTGCCACATAACTTGTCAAAGTTATCCAGGTGGTCTAGTGGATCCTCCAGAGCGAGACCATGGTACTTGTTAGCTTGAATCATGTTGATCAAACTTGACTTGATCTCAAAGTTGTTGTTCTCCACAGCAGGTGCTCTGATACCAGCCCTGTTCCCATGGATGTTGGGCTGGTCATATGTTCCAATTGCCCGAGCTTGGCGTGGGGGATGCTGTTGACCAAGGTTTGCAGCTCCTTGGCCTTGTGCATCTGGAGGTGGTGGGCCATTGTTGTTAACTCCATTGACACCTGCTTGGTGAGGGTTATTGTTGTTAACGTCCATGTCAAACTCCAACCGATCGAAAGGAATCAGTTGTTCTTCTCTTCTCTTTCTTGCTAACTCTCGCTCTAAACCCCTGATGTTATCTACTCGTGGAACAAGGTCTGTTGGTCCTCTGCTCCGCAAGTTCATACACCTGTGATTCAAGGAGAAAGGAAGAAAGTGTGTCAGTAAACAAATAAAAGCAAATAAGACTTAGTCTCAAGTTATGACCAAATCTCACTGTCACAATCAACTTAGAACTGGCAACGGCGCCAAAATTGATAAAGGATTTTACTCTATCCTAATCAAAGTAGTATAGATGAGTGTCAATCCAATCCTAAGTGAACATGATGCAATGAGAATACAAGTATAAACTTAATCTAAGTGCAACCAATTCGATATGGGGTAAAGTAACCAAATAACACAAATACGAAACTAGGATTATAAACGAATGGGAGAAACGAGAACCCATGGGCAAGGGCTTTGACTTTGGGTGATTCGGACTTAAGATAAACGGTTAACGCTATAAACAACTTAGTTCTACTAGTCTAGACTTTATCTTTAAACTAATTCTTTGTCAAGATAGAAGTTCATTTGCTTTCAATCACTAGACATCAAATGTCTTTGGTCTAATTAAATCAAGCAATCATTAAAACCTGGTCTATTGACTATCTAAACTTTCTTAACATCAATTGTCATTGGTTAAGCCAGTAAAGAGAGTTATCACTTGGTTCAGACATTTCGTCGAACACCTTTCGGGTACAAATTGTCTATTGATCTAGATTAAAGTGATCAAGTCTAACCTAGCATTAAAAACTAGCAATAATCATAGAACATGAACAGTCAAGCATTAAACCTTCTAACCTATTACCTAATCACCCTAGATCACCCTAACCCATGGATCCTACAAATGACTACTCACTAGCAGGCATGATGAACTCAAAAACAGATGATGAATAAGAGTAAATCATAGCCAAATGAACAAGAATAGAATGATAAATCAATATAAGATAAAAAGGATTCAAGATCCAAAATCTTCTTCACCAAGAGTAGTCTAGTCTCCAAATAAAAACCAGAATAAATAAAAACTAGGTTTTTAGGGTATTTATATCTGTTTGAAAACAAATCGGGTCAACCCAACAAGCCTGGTTTGACCCGCAACAAGTCCAGCATTCTCGACTGTAGCGACCAGGGCTGGTCGCTATGCCTGGTCGCTATGGTCCCCGGGTTTCCTTTGTGGGTCTGTAGCGACCAGGGCTGGTCGCTACGCCTGGTCGCTATGGCATCCGCAACTCCGTGTGGGGCTGTAGCGACCAAGGCTGGTCGCTACGCCTGGTCGCTATGGCATCCGCAACTCCCTGTGGGTCTGTAGCGACCAAGGCTGGTCGCTATGCCTGGTCGCTACGACCCCTTTTTGCTCCAAACTCCACTTCTTTGCCTCAATTGCCTCCAAAGTCACCAATAAGCATCTCCAACACCTGACATAGACAAATGTAATGGAATGCAACCTAAATATGCCTAGATGCTATCCTATATGCTTAAAATGCATCAAAAGAGATGATCAAAATCATGCAAATATGTAGGATATCATGAAACCACATATAGTAATGTGGCGTGAAACCTCAATTTACTAAGTGCTTCCAAACATTTTCTCGAGTGCTTCATTTTGAATTGTTGCATTTCCGACAAGGACATAACATCTTATCGCTTTCTTGCGTGAGTGGTGTAGAATCTTCTTGATGCATAAATGTCTCCAGCCCTTCGAGATATTCATTCGTCACTTTCCCGTTACCATCTCTGTGTGTATACATCCACCTTCGCAACTCGAAAATATTTCCATCTCCGGACATTTTTTTTCTTTCATGTTTTCAATTGTTTCTCTCTTTACGTTTTCAATTTTATTGGGTATCTTTCATTTGAAACTCAAACAACATATTTATAGGAAAATTTTAGAATTGTTAGATGACATTTTACCTCAAAGTGACGAGGAAAGCTGGTAGGTATACACACAAAACAAACACGTGTACAACTAAAAAGCAGTAGGCCTCATAAAGTCCACTTGATACCCAGATGATATACTTGTTAAAGCTAAATAACCAATGAACCAATTAGGTTCCAATACAAGAAGTACATATTGGATCGTAAAAACTACTTTTATATGCTATCTCTATGAATCTAATCGGACCGCATCACTATACATGAATAAATCTTTTTTTGTTGAGAAACATGATTAAACCTTTAGTTACATCAATTTTATTGATTATATATTTTATGGTGAAAGATCACTTGAAATCTGATTTATATATCACAATATCACCTTGCATGTTTACGTGATTCACTGTCTTAGTCATATAACATATTTGTTGATTGTTATTTCACTAACTGTTTTTTTGATCCTTGTTGTGTAATTCTTGGCCAGATACTCAAAAAATAGGGATTAAGGTGCTTGGTCTCATGTATTGTAACATTGTTTAGAACAAAAAAAAAAATCCTAAGTAAATGGATTTATTATACAATTTAGTCTTACAAATGTAATCCTAGTTTAATATTACGATACATATGTTTAATTGGTTTAAATACTAAATGTTATTTGAAGCTCTTTTATTAATAAAGTGGTGAACACACCTACCGTATTTGTATGTCTGACTTAAATATATATTAAAGGTCCATAATGGCATTTATGTGATTTCTCTAGTAATTTAGGTCCATTCTAATAAGGGTTGGGATGAGAGTTGTGGTGTTGATACTTCAACACTAAAACTTAAGTCACAACTTAAAAATGTTCATTTTTAAAATAATAGGGGACTCTATTTTGTAATATTATTAATATATAATAATGAGTCAACTCATTAAAACCATTAATCCACTAATTTAAATGGGTTATGGATTGATCCAGTTCATTAGGTAAATGGTTTGGGTTTATCCATACTCCATAATTGGTTTTGTTTGTATGGGTATGGATTCATTTGAGTTGTTTTATCCATTTTGACACCTATATATATGTAGACCTCATAAGAAGTTTACCATGTAGATTTATTGTGTAGTCTACATTGTGATTTGATCTACTAAATTAATTTTAAAAATGTATATAAATATTTTTTTGAACTTTTTAATTAATCATCAATATAAGGATTAATATGAAGTTTATAAACTAAAATTTTGTATAATTGAACAATTTAAAAGAATATATATTGATTTGATAACCATGTGTTAGACAATGTTTATGGTTTAGCAACAAAATGTTCTAACATGTTATGTCTTTAAGGGTTAGATTTTAGATTGAGATTTTTTTTATTTGACTTAAATTTTCATATTATTATTGAATAGTTTGTATTTTAAATATTTCGATATTTGATACAATAATTGGGACTTTTTCATTATAAAGCAAGCATTAAGGATTTGATATTTGTGGTTTAGGATATAGTAGACCTACAATAAAGTCTACTACATTGTATACTTCATAAGAAGCTACAATTTCGTAAATTTTAAACTACTTACAATTTATATCTCCATATATAAATGAAATTTACAGAGTCTCTCTCTAAAATGGCTGAACAAGTTTCTAAAACTCTCTCACTTCTCTCTAATACTGTCTCACTTCTCTATAAAACTCTCTTATTCTCTCCATTCTCTCTAAAACTTTCCCATGTCTTTCTCACAATATTATCTTGTTATTTTAGGTATTATGATTTATGGTTTCCATCTTCTCGTTTAAATATTTAAGTTTTAGATCTATAGATTTTAAATGTGTATTTTTATTTTCTGTCTTTCTCACAACATTATCTTGTTTTTGTAGGTATTATCATTCATGATTTTCATCTTCTCCTCTAAAAATGTATAGATGTAAATATGTATTTATGAACTTATATTCAAATAAAGTTATAGATTCAAACCCTGTGCATTTACTTTCCTATTATATTATCTTATAAATTCTATTTTAAAATATTTTCAGATTTAATAGTATTTTGACATTTCAAAATATGCATAGTTTTTTCAGTTAAGAAAATGATCAAATAGTACAGAATTCTAATGAAGTATGCTTATAAGTTAAGGCTAGTACACTGCAAATGACCTCTACTGAACCACAAATTTTAAGGAGACTTCATTGGAAGTTTACAAAAATATGACTTTAAATATTTTTTCCCTATGTTATTTTAATAATTTCATTTTATTTTGCATGTATTTTTTATATGGTTGTTATCTCATTGTCCCAAAAATATAAGATCTAAATCTATAGATTTTAAATATCTATTTTTTGTTTATATTTAAATAGAGTTATAGTTTCAAATTCTATGTCTTTGATTTACTATTATTTGATCTTATAAATTATATATTTTTGATATTTTATTTAAATTTATTTTTACATTTTAATGTATATATTTGAGATCTAAATATTTTCTGATGGAGAAGATTTCAAATGAAGTCTTCTTAAAAGTCAGAGCTCATAGACTTCACTTGAAGTTTACTAGCTCTGCCTTTTAAGCACACTTTATAAAAGTTTACTCAAATATTTTTTATTTTATATTTTCTCATAATTTTATATTATTTTGAATATATTATCTTCCAAAGTTCAAATCAGCTTCCCAAAAATAAAAGATTTACATTAGTTCATTATTTGGATATTTTGTGTTTATATTGAACTAACTTTATAGATTCATACTCTATGTTTTTGCTTTGCTACAATGTTGACAAAAAAAATATTTTGAAATATTTTTCAGAACAAATTATTTTCAAATTTTCTAAATTTACATTTTTAGATGTGAAGAGCTTTCCGTTAGCGTAGACTTCAACTAAAGTCTACTATACCATAAACCTTTAAGTAGACATAATAAAAAATCTACTAAAATATGATTTAAGTTTTATATATTTTTCTCATAACTTTATCTTACTTTGCATGTACTATTTTCCAAAACTTCATTTGAGGTGTCAAGATTGAAAAATCAAACACATCCAAAAATATTTTTTTAATAAATTGCTTTGTAATAATTTATCTTTACAAAATATTCATTTGTATATAATTATTTAATGAAGAATCTATAAACATTTTATTCACTTTTAGTTGTGCTTCACTTGTAAGATATTATTAATTTTTGTTAGATATCAATTTTTTCACAAGATACTCTAATCAACCAAACAATTAAAACCTCCATAAGCTAAAACTATAACTAACACACATGTGAGAAGAAGAAAATCTATATAAATTTTCCAAGAAGTGTTAGTCTTATTTTTGAGATTTTCAACACAATTTCAACTGAAACAGCAGACTTAAGTATTAGTCTTCTTTTACTGAAGACTTCTACATAAGTTTGTTGCTAGATTATCAGGCATCTTCATTTTTATCAGAGATTTTTAGTATTGGTCTTAGTTTTTAGATTTTCAACGCAATTTCAACGAATAATATAGAGATTTACGTATTAGTTTGCATTTGCAGTAGACTACTAAATAAGTCAACAATAAAAAAGTTTAAAAAACGTAATTCAACACGATAGAAACCAGACGTGTAATAAACGTGATTCAAGACCTAGAAATTCAACATTCATCACATCAGACAACATTCAACACAACAATACAACTCATAAGTTCAACACTAACTAAAGACCCACAAATTCAACATATGTTCAACACATAAGACAACTAGAAAGCAATGAGACAACTCAATATTTAAACACATAAGACATAAGACAACATCCAAAGAAATAAGATATAAGTTCACACATAACACTAACACAAGTTTAGACTGAACAATTAGGACGAGCGTGGCCAGGTTTTTTGCATTGTGAGAAACTATAATCCTTGTGCAGCCTTTGTGGTTTGCTTCCCCTCATCCTAGAAATTTCTAACCAAGACAACTGCCTCGGCTTCTTTTTCCTACCCGGACCACGCGTGACAGGGTGGAGGAAGGCATTTATGTCTGTTTGAAGGTTCTTTGTCCGCATTAGGAGCTTCCAAATATTCATCTGTAGGTGATGTGTTTTCACCACCAATTCTCCGTATTCAACATGTAATTGAATCTTTCCTTGAAAATAAATACAGTTTACAAAATTAGTGAACAAAAACTTTTTGTTTGATAATGATATAAAAGTAGACTTACATTAGCTAATTACATAGTCAAACAAAAAAGTTAATAGTTTCATAATTATAAAAGATCATCTTTTAAAAATAGTACAAGACCATTAGGATTAACTAACACACAATGTAAAACTAATAATTCTTGAGGATTCATTATGAATAATGCACAAATCCATTTTTTATAGATTTTTCTATGTAGACTTCATATTCAGTTTACATAATAATAGACTTTCTTTTCAGTTTACGTGTCTAGACTGTGATGTAAGTCTATAATTTGGGTTAGTTTTTCCGATTGCAAAACCCATGGGTTATTATATGTATTTAAAAAAAGTTGCGATTTTATATGTGTAAACTTTCTTTTCAGTCTACATTTTGAAAATGTTAGTTTTTGCAATTGACCAAATTTCAACCAGGATTTGACTTTCAAAAGTAGATTTCATTTACCGTCTACATTTGTTTTTAGAACATGTTAGTTTTTTCAGTTGACCAAGTCTGACTTCTACAAATAAATTGAGATGAACGTCTACACATGTGTAGACTTGAGCTGAAGTCTAGTCCCAAATCCGACATGTTAATTTTGCATTTGACCAAAATAAAATAGTAGACGTCATGTACAGTCTACGTTTTTTTTCTGAGATTAGTAACATGAATATGAAGTCTACACTTTTTTTTTGTTTTGGTCAACTGTATAACATTCTAGTCAAATACAAAACTAACCTATTAAAGGCAGTGAAATTTTTGGTCAAATGCAAAACTGACCTATTAAAGGCAGTGAAATTAAAGGCAGTGAAATATTTGGTTAATAGTAAACTTTCTTTTCAGTCTAGATTTTGAAAATGTTAGTTTTTGCAGTTGACCAAATTCAACCAGGATTTGACTTTCAAAAGTAGATTTCATTTACCGTCCACATTTTTTTTAGAACATGTTAGTTTTTGCAGTTGACCAAGTCTCACTTCTACAAATAGATTGAGATGAATGTCTACACATGTGTAGACTTGACCTGAAGTCTAGTCCTAAATCCGACATGTTAATTTTGCATTTGACCAAAATAAAATAGTAGACGTCATGTACAGTCTACGGTTTTTTTTTCTGAGATTAGTAACATGAATATGAAGTCTACATTTTTTTTTGTTTTGGTCAACTGTTTAACATTCTAGTCAAATACAAAACTAACCTATTAAAGGCAGTGAAATTTTTGGTCAAATGCAAAACTGACCTATTAAAGGCAGTGAAATTAAAGGCAGTGAAATTTTTGGTCAAATGTAAACTTTCTTTTCAGTCTACATTTTGAAAATGTTAGTTTTTGCAATTGACCAAATTCAACCAGGATTTGACTTTCAAAAGTAGATTTCATTTACCGTCCACATTTTTTTTTAGAACATGTTAGTTTTTGCAGTTGACCAAGTCTGACTTCTACAAATATATTGAGATGAATGTCTACACATGTGTAGACTTGACCTGAAGTCTAGTCCCAAATCCGACATGTTAATTTTGCATTTGACCAAAATAAAATAGTAGACGTCATGTACAATCTACGATTTTTCTGAGATTAGTAGACTGAATATGAAGTTTACACTTTTTATTTGTTTTGGTCAACTGTATAACATTCTAGTCAAATACAAAACTAACCTATTATAGGCAGTGAAATTTTTGGTCAAATGCAAAATTGACCCTTTGTAGACTTCTAAAACAATCTACATAATGGAGACTTTCGATGAAGTCTACTATGAAAAGTCAAAGGTTGTCCAATGTTTGGTCAAATGCAAAACTAACATCTTTTACGTAGACTTCAAGTCTACTTAATTTTTTTTCAAAGGTTAAGACACATACTTCTAAGGAAGTATTTTTTACAAAAAAAAAATATTTTGGTCATTTGCAAAAGTAATTTATGCATTCAAAAGTAGATTGCATCGTAAGTCTACACATATGCGTAGATATACAAAACAATATACCATCGCGACACAGATCTGAAAAATGATGAAAACCATGTAAATATTTACCTTTTTCCGATGTAAAACTCGTTCCCACCCTTTACCACCGTCCAAGCTCCAAATATGAGTAAAAAGGACCACCTTTGTCGACTCACTACTCAATAAACTAAAAGAAAGTTTAGTTTATAAAAATGAAAGTTATGAGAATTTTTAGATGAAAATAGAAAGGAAATGAAAATTTATTGGTTTAGAAAGAGATAAAGTGGTTACAAATTTAATTGTTGAGCTTTTAAGAGCTCAAAAATGATGGTTGGAAAATTGATGTTAATGACACTGTTGTAAATAAGAAGAAATGTTTATGGCGTAATAGATTTTTTTCCATTTTTGAAATAATTAAATAATTAATTAATAATGATAATTTTGTAAATAATTCAAAAACACAAGGAATGTTTGGAACTTTAAAGTGTCAATAGTAATGACAAAAAAAAAGAAGTTGATTTTGGGGTTGACTTGAAATTGTAGGTTGGTTCTGAAAAATTCTTTTGAGAAAATAGTTTTTATGAGCCAAAAAAACTATGAAGTTGTCTCATTAGTATAATTATTTACTTAATTGTCTCATTAGTATATTATTTACTAAAATCACAATATTAACCTTAGAAAATAGAATTACTCTAATATTTAATAATTAAATTATTATAAATATTTAATTAATTAAAAAAAGAAAAAAAATACCTAATTAAACATAACCCTAACTCTAAAATCCCCAAATCGACTCTCCAGGCTTCTCTCTCTCTCGTAAAGCGGCGACAGCGACGAAGATCTTCGGCGGCGTACTCTCCGGCGGCGTACTCTCCAGCGGCGTACTCTCCGGTGTCGATCTCTGCTTATCTTACAACACTCGGCCTCAAGCTCCTTCATCTATGCCCGAAGATCTTCTTCGCCTCTCTAAGCCAAAGGTAGAACGAGTGAAAGGGTGAAATTGAAGGATACCCCAGCGTCCATATCTTCTTCTCCGTCCGGTGTGTGTCTTATCGTCTCCGGTGAAATCTCAAGTTCGTGTCTTTAAATCGAGGTATTGTCGACCCTTGTCCCTGGTTGTCAGATTGTTCTCTTGATTTTGAATGTCTGAGATGAGGGCTTACGTGTGACTCTTGATTTCCGAGTGTCGTATTGTCTCAGTGTAAAGGGTTTTGTTGTTTCAAATATTCTAGAACTTTTGCCGAGTGTTGTTAGAGTTGGTATATAGGCTTGTGTGCTTTGTATTTACTTCAATCGTGTGGTTCTGATGTCTCATTTGTATGTATACGGAATTGGAGTTATTTTACTTCAATCGTGTGCTTGGTATATAGGCTTTGTATGTATACGGAATTGGTATATAGGCTTTGTATGTATACGGAATTGGTATATAGGCTTTGTATGTATACTTCATTTGTATGTATACGGAATTTGTATGTATACGGAATTGGAGTTAGAGTTGGTATATAGGCTTGTGTGCTTTGTATTTACTTCAATCGTGTGGTTCTAATGTCTCTATTGTGTTATTTTAGGTATGGAATTGGAGTTGCCTAGCCGTCTATATGGGGAGGGGTTGGAACCTCAGGTGAAGAAGGTGAATAACAGCTGCCTCATGTCACATCTCGAGATGTTGAGGTCAGCAATGAAGGAAGAATATGAAGTTGTGATGAAAGATCCTCTCTTTTCGCATATTATGTCTATAGAGAAGAATGGTTTGAAGTTTTCGGCGAGGCTGGTTCACTCATTTCTGTGAAAGGAGTTGAGTACAAGCAAAAAACATGAGAAGTGGTTTGTCTTTGCGAAGAGACCTATGCGATTTTCACTGGAAGAGTTTCATGCTGTCACCGGTCTCAATGTGACCCAAGAAAACACAACTGGAGTAGTGAAATGGAAAAATGACAAGGGTTTTTGGAGAATGTTGTTAAAGAGAGGTGGGAAAATCAACTTGAAGATGGTAAAATAGGAGTATTTGGAAGAGTGTAGCAGCTGGACTCGAGTTGATAGGATCCGGCTTATCTATCTTTGTGTGATTATGGGTGTTGTGTTGGGAAGGGATCAGAAGGTGAATTTTCTACATCTCTACATTAAGTTGGCAATGGATCTAGAGAAGCTTCGGAAGTACCCGTGGGGTCTTGAGTCGTTTGATTTCCTGCTCAAATCAATCGATAAAACAAGGCCTAAATTGGAGCAGAAGGAGGGGTATCTGATGGAAGGCTTCTTGTTTGCCTTCTAGATTTGGATTATGGAAGCAATTCCGGCTTTTGGGGAGATATGTGGTACAAAAGTCAGCGAGATCTACACAGGTCCAAGGTGTGGAAATTGGAGAGGATGTGCAAAATGCTCATATGAAGACATCATAGGACTTGAGAGTTTGTTTCCAGAGAAGATATGTGTATAGCTTTCTCATGTGTTTTAGGGGATTTTGCACTCAGTCATTGAATTCCACAGAGATGGAGATGTCATTCTGTCTGCTCAGTTTGTAAGGAAGGGTGAGAAGAAGGATGAAAGAGTTGATCGTATGCTGGATATGGTAAGACTAAAACATGATTGGAGTGATCATCAATGGGGAGTTGTAGATGCTCCAATTGCTGAAATGGAAGAATCTGGTGAAGAGGAAGATGAGGAAGAACCTGAAACAGTGATTGGCGATAGGAGTAATGCTGCAGAGGATGTACAAGGCACAATTAATGTTTCAGCAACAAACAAGAGAAAGAATATAGACCAAGGTGCAGATACAAGGAAGAAGAAGGCATTGTGTCAGTTTGCTGCATCAGCTAAGAGTACTAAAGGTGTGGATACAGAAATGAAGACGTTTATGGAGGGTTTGTTCACAGCTTCTTTTACCGCCTTTGAGGAGAAATTTAGTACAAAATTTGCTGGAAGATTTGAGAAGCTAGAGACAGACGTCAGCGAGAGGTTGGGGAAGATGGAGAGTGAGATTACACAGATCAAGGCAGCTGTCACATTGAGAGACTTGGCGGAAAAGGCTTCTCAGGAAAGCAGTCCTAGCAAGGGGGTAGTACACACTGCTCCATCAAAGAAAAAGGTAACACCTAAGAGAAAGCGTTAAAGAGTTGTTGAAATTGGAACTAGGCGGTTGATCTTCAGATGTGTACACAAGATTACTTAGACAGTTGTTTGAAGGAGCTTTCACAGGACACATTTGTAAAGGGTTTTGATCCTTCTCCTTCACAAAACTCATTGAAGTTATCAATCCTGCAGTTAGATGATCGAAAGATAGATCAACCACTAGAAGCAGAGCCGGATTCGTGTTTAGTGCATGTAAGGGAGGAAGATTTTGAAAAACTTCAGGCCTGGCAAACTTCTCGAGTGTAAGCGTTGTGGTTAATGGAGTGACAATTTTATCACTGTGTTTTGGTTAATTCTTGACAATTGTCTCATTGTGTTTTGGTTGCAGAGCTATAAAGATTGGTCCTTCTATGCTAGACTTGGACATGGGTGATCGGGTTATAAGTACAAGCAAGTGGCTCAAAAACTATGTAAGTTAATTATGTTATATGGACTGTTAGTTATTCTATAAACTGTTTATTCACAGCAGCCTTTACTTTATAGGAGATTGATGCTTTGATGTACAAATTCCAAGAGCGTACGATGCTGCGACGCTGGAAACCTGATCGGGTTGCATTCATGACTTGCATGTTCAGCGACCTCATTAGAAGGGAGTATGTGAATTTCTTGAATGGTAGGAAGAAGTACAAGATGGATAATTTGCTAGTGTAATACGGTAAAGGTGAGCTTCCTTCTCATGGAAGAACACGGAAAGTGTGGAGTATCGATGTAGATCGGATCTACGTTCCAGTTTGGGTCAACAAGAATCATTGGATTGCATTATGCATATCCTTTGGGAATAGGCATATCGATGTATTTGATTGTGGGGGTTCAAAGAGGATAAAGGAAGTAGAAGCATTCACATTCCTTGTTCCTCGCATTGTGAAGGCTGTCCAGTCATTCACCATTCAGAAGCATCTCAGTGTCAAACCGTACAGTGTTTCCTATGTACCAATGGGTGCAATAAACCAAAAGAATTGTCACTGTGGGGTGTATGCTCTTAAACACATTGAGTGTCATGTACTTGGGTTGGACTTGTCTTTGGTGGATGATGATAACATCTGGGGAGCTCGGATAAAGATTATGTGGGACATTTATGAAGCAGCTACTGATCCAGAGCTAATCGATAGGATGTCGAAGTATGAGCCTCCCAAGTATAAGCCTACTGAGTGTGTTGAGATTGTTTGATATCTATGTTTTATCCTTAGAGTGACATTTTTTAGGTAATGGTTTTATTGTAATGATTTTTAGGAGTTTATGTGGTAATTGAACAAACGTGTAGTATGGTTATAAGAAGTTCGACTAAACTCAACTAATCCAAAATTTTATGAATGACCCCCCTTCTCATTGTCTTATCTCATTTTAATGCGTGGTTAGAAGAAGTTCGACTAAACTCAACTAATCCCCAATTTTAACCTAATACCCGACTTACATAAGCCCAAAAACTCAATATCGACTATAGTCTCAGAAACTACTTTCTCTCTCGACTTTCTTTTCTAACAACAATGGCGACTCAAAGGAGATTCTCTGAAGGGATTCCTTCTACGTGCTGGTGTGGGAGAAGGGTAGTGATATTCTTCTCTAAGACCAATGAGAACACTTTCAGAAGATTCTATAGATGCGAAATTGGGGCTCAGGTATATATGATAGAATTCGATTAGTTTATCATAAGTTATGATATGTTTCTCTAATGTTTCGATTTGTATATCTGTTTGATATAGCGAAAGAATGAAAACCATTTATTTAAGTGGTGTGATGAGGCTTTGGTTGATGAGATTGGAAGGGTAGATGTTGAGCAAGAGAGAATTGCAGAGGAAATTGAAGAACTGAAACAGAGTTTGAAGATGGTAGAGGAAAAAGTTAAGGAACATAAAAACTCCCTAGAAGTTGGTTGTTTAGGATCCACTCTATGGCTGTTTGGAAAAATAAATAGGCAGGAATGACTCAAATTAGATATGTTGTTCTTCGTTTATGTTGCTTACAAATTTGTTTCTCAATTCTATCGATATCTTACGAATCTTGTTTGTCTGATTACGAATTTGTTTCTCAATTCTATCGATATCTTACGAATCTTGTTTGTCTGATTACGAATTTGTTTGAAGAACAACCATATAAGAACCAACGCATGAAATAGAAGTCTCAAACATGAAATAGAAACGAAGTTGAAAACATGAAACTTAAACGAAGTCATAGCAAACACAGTGCCTATATTGGCATCTTGCAAGTTGCTCGGTTGTGGCCAGCAACACCACATCTACTGCAATTACGAAACTGGCCCCTTTGTGATCCTTGTGATGATCGAATTTTGTCTTCAACGGTTTTATATCTGCTTTTTCTATTTCTTCCAAGCGATCTTCTTGTCTCAGGCGGTAGCACTTGGGCATTTCCAACATTTTCAGGAACAGACCAAGCATCTTCAGGAACAACAATGGGATTAATGCTCTCTTGATAAGCTTCTCTCCAAGCTCCCGTGGTATACATCACATCAGTTAATGTGTGTGGTTCTCTTCCAAGATAGAAACCCGCTTTTATCGCATGTTTACATGGGATCTTCAACAAGTCGTACTTCGCACAAGTACATGTCCGTCTATCAAAATCCACTATGCAATCGATTGTATCGCCTCTAACAAGCAGTCGTTCATCGCTTATAGGGTAAACTTCAAACGTTGAACCCTTCTGGATCCTTCTATCAATTTTTTCCTCCACATGTCTGGTCAAAGGATGCATATGTTTTGAGATCAGTTTCATGCGCTAAAAAAACCAACGTGTTAACATCTCCCTAATACTATCCAGCAAAGGGATTACAGGATACTCTCTTGGCGTATGCAAGGCAGAATTGATAGACTCAGCAGGATTGGTTGTTCTAATGTCAAATCGGTATCCAAGAAATTGACATCTAGCCCATTTTTTGACATCTGCATCCATAAGATATTTTCCAATTCCTGGACAGATATTGCAAATATGAGCAAACAACCTCTAAAAATCAGCCACTCTATAGGCCTTTGAAGCCTTAGAAATCAACCCAGCTAGTCCCTTTCCCTCGTATTGTGTTATCACATTATTCAACAAATGATGAATACAAATACCATGCGTTGATAGCGGATACACTTGCTCTAGTGCCTTGACTAAAGACGGTTGTCTGTCAGAAATAAAAGCCAACCCATTATCATCAGCAACGACAACTTTTAATTGTCTGAAAAACCATTGCCAAGACCGATCGTTCTCAGAGTCCACTACACCGAATGCAATAGGATACAAATTTGAATTTCCATCTAAAGCAGTTGCAACCAGTAGCACCCCTTTGAATTTACTCTTCAAAAATGTTCCATCCACAACAATAACCCGCCTGATGAATTTGCTAAACCCTCTAATCGATTGCCCAAATGCTAAAAACAAAAATCAAAATCGTCCATTTACATCAGTCTCATAAGACGAATGTGTACCTGGGTTGGCCTCTCTCAACATGTCCAAGTATCTTGGTATTTTCACAAAACTTTTCTCTGGAATACCTCTGACAGTGCTGATTGCAAATTCACGTGAATCCCAAGCTAAAGATTTCGATATATCACATCCATAATCATTACGCATAATCTGAATAATATCACTTGTTTTAGGTCCTTCTTTGACACCTTCATATTTATGCATGATCAGGCCGCCTATTGTTTTTGCTGAAGCTGTCTTCCCCGCACTGGTTTTGCTTGAAGGTGCACATGAATGTTCACCGACATACTGCTTGATAATAAAATATGTCGACCCCGTCAAACACTCTGCTCGACAGCCCCAATTGCAACCTCTATCTGCGCATCTAATACACCATATTTTTGTATTGGATGTGATTACCTTGTAGTCAAAGTGGTGCCTCATTGCACATAGTTCAAACCTCGCTTTCAACACTGTTTTGTTAACGAAAAAATCTCCTTTCTTAACCAATTCGACCACAGCTATCTTCTCCACCTTTTCTCGATTTTCTTTTTCAGACATGATGGTGAGAGCATCATAATCATCTTCATCAACCTCGATTGTTATACCATTACTTGAACCAGCCCCATTGTTACAAGGATTACTCTCCTCTCCACCTGTAGTTGAATCAGTTGACATCTTATTAAGATCAATAGCAACTTTATTTGAATTACCATGCTTAGCTTTATAGGTAACACACAATCGAGTTGACTGATTCTTCTTAAAATACTCTAGGAAATTTTTCAGTTGCCGTGAGTTTCCAATTCTCACTGGTGGACATTCAGACGAATTGATCAATCCAATAGGTATATAACTAAACACCAAGTCGCTAGCATTATCTTCGAGACCAAAATCCTCCAAAACAATATTCTGAAACTCTTCATAAGAGGAGCTCAATTCCAAAGCAAGTAACCTCCCCCCCTGCTTTTCATCAACAGAGAATTTCCATCCAGAAGATCCAACCAATTCCCATACACCACATGAGGCATAGATATGCATCATGGAAGAAAGTTTGTGAATTTTTTTATGAAAATCAAAAATTATGGAAGAGAGGTTGAAGAAGACGACAAATTGAAGAAACTGATTTTTTTAACTTTTTTTTTTCAAAAAATCGGATTTAAAGATAAGGAAACACAATATTTGCAAATATTTTCATAATTATTCTTCCCTTAATTTTCGCAAACAATTCATACTTATCCGTAAAACCTGAATTCTAAAATAGGTAAAAGACAGTTACAATATTTGAAACTAAGTTCTACGACAAAGTAGATTATTGGTACACTGTAGATTGTCAATTCCGCGAACTTTAGAATGGTAGGTAAAACGCAGATTGAGGATTCAAAATTTATTTGGATCACTCTATTTTAGCAGATTACATTTTCTAAAACCAATATGACACATAACAAAATGTTGATTTCGAATTCTACTGTGTGGAACACGACATCTGCTATCCGTAGAACGTAATTTTAATTTTCTTAAAAAAAAACTTTTTCAACCTTAAAAAAATACCACTACATTGGTATAAGTATTTTTCAATAGTTTATATTTTAAAAAAAAATTGGGTGCGGAAATTCATTTATTTTGATTTATTTCAAAAAAAATAAAGGGTATTAAAGTTAAAAAGGGTACAAATTCGATTTTATGCTAATGGGACAACTTTATGTTTTTTTTTTGCTCAAGAAAATAATTTCCCCAATTCTTTTTATCTTTGTAAGTATTTACAGTCATAGTGTTATATTTTAAATAAAAACTTACTGGGAATAATTATTCAACTGAAAATCTGTAAGGGAATTATTGACTTACAAAAACAAATTTCCTTATATACCTATAGCTATCATAAGGAAATTTGTGTCGGTTATTTATTTACCGAATACAACAATATTTCCTAAAACTATTATTACCTTTAATTAATGGTAATGTTATTTAGATTTAATTATTTTACCTCTACCATTAAAGTACTGATGAAATTACAACTAATGTTACGTTCCTTTTCATGAGAATATATTTAGTGTTTTTAGTGTATTAACATATTTCAATGAAATTTATAAAAAGAATTAATACTTGCTTCGATCTATCAATTTATTCTATGTGTAATACACTAAGTATTGCACCTGCCACATGAATAGTATATAATATAAATATGATATTAGGATATTTTATCAACACTTTCTTCACCAATATTTACATAATCAACCTTTCTTTTATTAAAAAAAAAGTCAAATATATCTAACCTGTGGTTTTTAAAAAAAAATAATATTTGTCTTATTCAGTCTAAAATTTTAAATTATTCAGGAAAATGCCTTTATTTTTTTTGAAAATCCTTATTTTACTCAATAACTCGATTATGATCTGTGTGGTTGCAAGATATTATTTTTTTATATATATATATATATTTAAATTAAAATTTTATGATTTGATGGTATTAAATAAAGATTGTTTTGCAATCCAGATTATAGTTTTTGATTTTCGGTTTGGTTCCGTTTAGATTATAGGATTTCGTTTTTAGTTCAAAAAGTTGTAGTAATAGTTTGATTTTTATGAATTTCGATATGGTTTAGATTTTGTTATTTTTAAAATTAAATAAAAATGTTAGAAACCCGATAAAGTTTCAAGTTCAATTCGAGTATGTAGATATGAATAGATATATGAAATTTTCGATCTTGATTATGCTTTAAATAGCTATATTTTATTAAATTTTCTGATTTTTTTTTTGTTTCTGAATATCTATATTATAAATATGTTTAAGAAATCAAGATATATCTGAAAGTTATATACCGAATTAGAAAATATATGCTAATTTCGTATCTCTATGTGATAAAAGTAAACTATATACTCAGCAGTTGTAATTTATTTAAGTGCAACAAAACAAAGCTTCTGTTGACTATTCTTTTAAAAGAAAAACTGGAGCTTATGGTCTAATCTAAAAGTTCAGTTGGAGATTAAATTTCGACCATACAAACAAAATCAGAAACATAACCATATAATTTCATTATTTCCTACCGTATAACTAATAAGAAAGCAATCAAGAGGTTATTTTTGTTTTACAGTGTTCTAGTTTATAAGGAGTTATCCTTTAGTTGCAACCATTTTCTGTTCTGGTTTTAAATAGAAACTAATTCCTTTTCTTGAGCGAATTGGTGTAATATGAAAACTATGATTAATAATGTTCTCATTTAACCAAAAAAATCCATCGTCATATTCTGGTCACATATTTGTTTGAAATCTTATCTTCAGTTTGCTAAGGAGATTTTAGATTTGAATTCTTTCAAAATTTTACCAAACTTAGGGTATATCTTATAACATCTATGAACATTTTATCTAAAAGAGGTAAAAATACAACCGTCGTTAAAGAAGTCACCTCGGAGTTTACTATCAGTAGTGATTGATGTGTAGTTTTGTTTCACTTTCAAAATAACCCTATTTCCCAATTTTACTCTCTTAAATAAGAGGTTCAATATAGTAATTAGGGATCAAATTCACAAAGACTCTAGGATTGCACAATAGACTTATTACTTTCGAATTAAAATTAGATGAATTATAATAATAATAAAAAACGATTTCAAAAGGACTTGTACCTACATACTTTCAGAAGGAATCCGATCTAGTGTATACCAAGCCCCAAAGCAAGAAAATAATGTCAGGAGTAGTGTTGGAAATCAGCTTCGGTTCCTGCAAACTTTCTAAGCAAGTGTGATATAGTGGCAGGATGATCCACTTTGGTATCTCTAGTAATCTCTACAAACAACCTTCTAAGAATGATGCTAAAGTGTGGTTAGTCAATAATAAATATTGATCATAGTCCCCTTCTTGACTCAATAAAAACTTTTTGAAAACTTATATAGATATAGTAAAAAAGATTCAAAAACAAATAAATAGCATTAGCAAACCTCCCCCAGACGTAAATTACACTGTCCCTATTGTAAGACGTCCCGGATATGTTAATAAAAAT